>VXAB01010558.1:0-14711 GCA_013399175.1 Odontophorus gujanensis | reverse complement strand
GGCTCGGCTCGGCTCGGCTCGGCTCGGCTCGGCCAGGAGCGGGACGGCAGCAACGGCCACTGCGGCCTCACCTTGATAAGCGGCGAGACCTGCACCGGCGGCACCATCCTGGCAGCTTCACCGGCGGCAGAGAGCGGGCGGCAGGCGGAAGGACAGTAGGCCGGCCCTGCGCAGGGCTGTGCCCGCCTCCCTGCATGTTGGGCGGGGCGGCCTCCGCAGCGCCTCGGAAGGGTTATAGGAGTCTTACTGCATCAGGGCCCTGAGTTCCCCACTCAAAATCACTGAGCACGGGCAAGACCTAATGATGTGTGTGTGGGGGGGTCAGAAATACTGTGTATGTATGTACTGACCAGGAAAGCTTGTAACATGTATAAGCTGAAGGTCTTGTGGTTAAACGTGGAGATACCCCTCACGCATCCGATGCTGTAGATAAAGAATGCCTACTCCCTAATACTACATCGGAATTAATGAGTTGATTCCCAAATTCTGGGTGACAAGTTCAACTTTTCGGAAATGAATGACTACAAGAATGAACAAATTATGTATAAAAGAGGCAAAGCATCCTTCAGTTGTATAGGTTACAAGATGGTTCCTCATGAACTCCCATCTACAGCACTGTGTCCAGGCCTGGGGTTCAGCACAAGGTGTAGAACTGTTGGAGTTGGTCCACAGGAGGCCACAAATATGATCAGCGGGACTGGAGCACCTCTCCTGTGAAGAAAGGCTAAGGGAGCTGAGCTCATTCAGCCTGGATAAGAGAAGGCTGCAGGGAGACCTCAATGCAACCTTCCAGTATTTGTCAGAAGCTTAAAAAGGAGGAAGAGCAACTTTCTACATGGTCTGATAGTGATAGGATAAGGAGGAATGATTTTGAACTAAAAGTGAGGAGATTTAGGTTGGATGTTACACAGAAAACTGGATTAGATTCAAATGTTGTCTACAGAACAGAATAAAGGGTTGGAAGCTTCGCTACTTCTTTTCAGTGACTGAAGTACCAGTCATATATTCATTGGTTATGTGGCAACTGAACAAAAGAAACAAAACCATGTAGAACCAAAGTGCTTTTATTAGTTATCAGAATAAAACAGCAATACATAACACAGAATCCTACTGCAAGTCATTCAGGTATAAAACTCCTGCATATCTGAAGGTGTATCTTACAGTAAGCATATAACACCAAGGTGCTTCAAACAAAAGCAAAAACGCTTTCAGAGTGATCTCAACTGAAAGCAGGTATTTGAATTTGCTTTCACTAATAATTACTCCAAGCATTGTTTACTGCAGCACTTCACTGTTTTGTTTTTTTTTTTTTCTATTGTTCCTTTTTAAGAGGAACACCAAAATCCCCAAAATTCTCTTAAACATGGCATTACAGTTATCAGGCACTAAGTTCACGATAAAAATTAATACCTCTACCAAAAAGAAATGTAAAACCTTCCAGAGCATACCAGAGCCTACGTGAATTTGCCCACTCCTTCTTCAACAGCTATCCAGAGGGGAAGTCTGAGCATCTGCACATCAACTTTAAAAATACCAACGTACAGTGGACTAGAACTTTTACTGGTTAACTCCTTATGAGTTGCACTATTACTTAGCTAGCCTCTTGTGAAAGACCAACTCAACTCCCTTTACTAATGAGGAATACTTACACATGTCAAGAAAATCTCATTCTATCAGAATACAGTATCATGCTTTCAAATTAACAGGAGGTTCCTTTCTACAGGCATGAGAATAGACACTAAAAGCATGAGCAATCTAAACCTTTCATTTCAGAGGTAAAGCTGCTTGAGAAGTGAAGACAAATTTATTTAGTCTAACAACTCTTCAAATGTCTTTCATAGGAGATATTAAAATTAGTTCAAATCCTGTATGTGTAGTATATTTTAAATATACCATTTTAAAAAAGAATTTAAGTGAATTTTTGGTCAGGTAGCCTGGGGGACTGCATACACAATTCAACTGCACCCTCAAGAGATGTTCAAAACAGTTCAAAAGGAGTTTTCAAAATGATCACTGGCTATGGAGATGTTGTTGACTTTTAAAAAAGGGGCGAGAGCAGAGACCAGCAACCTGTATATACAAATGTTCTATTATGGCACACCATCCAGAAAACCAGAGGTGTCCAATCACATCTGCCAAGCCTCACTCCCTATTTATAGCAGCATAACCAGCTTCTATACGTGTGTTTGGGTACTACACATCAGAGAAAGGACATTTCACTGGGCATCTGTGTACGTCTTCACTGATTATCACTGCAGTTCCACTTCATGTGGCATATTTTCTTCCAAAAGGGTAAGTTTGAAGGTAGGGAAACATGCTTTCTGCTTTCCCCATTTACTCTTTTCCTCCTCCCCCCAAATTACTGGTTTTGCAGAAAAGGTTTTATGCATGACCATCTAAAATTAAAATTAAAATATGCTCCAGATATGGCTAACACACGCTTTAATTTAGGTCAGTATACAGATCACACATCAAGACAACATGACTTAGAAGAACTGAGATTAATGTTTTAAATTCACATGCACTGCATGGAAATTTATGGGTGTGTTTCAGCAGGAGACAAACATGCCTCCTCTTCTTCTAACAGTACAACCTTCCATCTGGAAAGAGACATCACAGACTTTATGAGAGTTAAAGAAATTCTAACAAAAATGCGCAAGGCAAGAAAAGCAAATGGGATTACAATCTGCATAAGATGGAAAATTTCTGTGCTAAATTCACTTAACAAGCACGTTAGAAAGAAGGCTCCAAGGCTTACACAAGGGTAGAGAGCCAGTTTGGCAAACATGAAGGCATGCTCCTTGCCACCATATCTAGCAAAAGGATGCAGTGTTTCCCTTTCATGGAGGAGGGCTGTAGTCCATATTGCAAACTGAAATATGCTGGCAAAGAAAGTAATAACACAGCTGACCTGAATGGCTTCTATTTCATTGTGTGACTTCTCTGCAAATTCACTGGTCAGTTGGTAAGCCAGTGGAAGACCACCAATGAATGCCAATGAAAGTATATTAAGCAGTCCCATTAATCGTGTAGTTTTTGTTACATACAGGAAAAGTGAGTGATGCACAAACCACAGCAGACCAATTGTCACAAAAGAACCAAAGTAGGCAAGATAGTTTGGTCCATATTCACTTAAAGCTTCAAGAAGGCTTCCATGAAACTTCTCTCCAACTTCTCTTGGATCAGGAACATTGTCTTCGCTGTGGAGAGAAAACTTACTTTACTTTGCATGTTCGTTTTATAATAAAACACCTCCAGAGCAACAACATTCTATGTTCTTTTACTCTGAGAAGGTAGAGAAGATCAGGCATCCATTCTGTAGTTCTCTGATTTTTAACTCAACATGCATATTTCAAATAAAAGTTCTGCAAATAAATGAAATCCAAAAGGAAATCTGAAAATAAACTGGCATTCCTTCAGGTTAACATAACAAAGTTGCCACAGGGACTAAACTGATTTTCCTTTTATCTGATTTTTTTTTCCTGATTTTCCTTTTATCTGAAAACACAACAAAGCCTAAAGGAAGTTTTGTTCTTCAAGAATCTCCACCCCAACACAGACTGATCACTACTGCAGAAATGTATGAGGTTTAAATATCTTTTGTTTGTGCTCTGTAACTTTCTAGCAAATTTAGCTTAAAGTAATTGCTGCAGACTTCAAAAGAGAATAACAGTGAATGTTTGGCTAGCTTTATTTCTTCAAATATTACACACAGACACAAATTAGCTTTACAGTTAACAATACAGGTTGTGAGAGTCAGCACAAATCCTTACCATATATCCAAAATGAGCAAGGTTGCTACAATAGCATAGACTCCATCACTGAATGCTTCTACCCGTTCCTTACTCAGAGGCTCACTGAGGTAAAAACTAAAGGTTTCTAAGCTATAGCTTGCCTCCTCTTCATCTCTGTGACCTGAAAAAAAATCTTGATGTTTATTGAAGTCAGACAAAATCAGAAGTTACAAAACAAAGTAGTTAAGGAAAAAAAAAGACTCAAGAGAAGAACAACCAAACTGCCACCATTTCCTCACCTACTGCCTTTCCTGTCCTCTCTCCTACAGTCTTTCATTGAATCTGACAGAACCTTTCTGTAGAAAGAAGAGTGCTGCTCATGCACCCAAGTCAGTCATTCCACCTTTTTTCTGCAGTTATGACTCTCCCTGAAGTTCTTGTTCACTTCAGGAGAAGTTCTTCAGGGACTGAAAAAACCTTTTTTCCTCCTTCATGGACAAAAAACCCAGTTCAGATGCTGTGCTATACCCCCAGAATGTTCTAACAGCAGTAGGTCCTCAAAAACACTGTGGAGAACTTACACTATATTGTAAGAAAAAACTCACTGGAGAATGAGGGAGACACTGGGACATCAAACCATCTGCTTTAAAATAAATCCAGTCTTTGCCCAAAAGATGTGGCTCTGTAGCTTAGACGGGGCTTTGAATTGCCCAGTTAACCAACCTGCACCACCTCACAAGTATATATTCAATGAAGAAAAGGTCTGCAGCTTCCAGAAGTGGAGAGGAACTGAATTAAAAAAAGCAAGTGAAAACACGTGAACCAATTCAGCAGTAATTAAATTAGCCATCAGACACAGTAGGAGAACACAGCCTTGGCCTGACTGTGGACAGAAGTATCCCTGCTGCTGAAGGCACAGGCAGTATTTGTGCATATTTATTCTCTGGCTCTGAGAATTTGTCTTTAGCCATTTCAAAGTATTTCAGCTTGCCTAATACTGCTGCTGCGTGGTGGGGTCAAAGAAAGTTCCCATTTGCAGTGAAAACAGATGGATTTGTCCAGTCTGAACAGGAGCAAGGAAAGGCACAGATGTGTTACTCTGCTAATTCAACTAGGCAGTGCTGATTCAAAAGATATGAATCGCGTTGGTATTCTTCTGGTCAGTTCTGCTTTCAAAGGGGAAATATCACTTAAAAAAAAAACCAAAAAACTGGGTAGGTTGCATGATACCACCTTTCCCTTTATTGTGGCATCAGCCATGTCTTTTCTCAATGGAGCTTCAGTAAAGCTTAATCAGGTTGTTCACACGGTAATGCAATTGTTAATGTTGACACAAGGGGGCAGAAAGAACCTAAGCACGACCACGAGGGAAGAGTGTTTAGGCTGACTTTAGACAAATGAATTTACACTTTTAGACCAGAGCAGTTAGATTAATAAAGCATGACACATTAAACAGTTAATTACCATAGCAGCGTTTCCTTTATATATGTGCTTATTACTATGTGACATATATAATGGAAACACTGCTGGAGAAATATTGGTGACAAGTTGACGGTTGGACTGAGTGATCTTGAAAGTTTTTTCCAACCTTGGTGATCCTGTGATTCCAGAATCACAGATAACCAACAGTGCTACCGGTTGCCAGAGAACACAGGACCATGCAGTACTGCTGAGAAGAGAACAATGCAGGCACAGAGCTTGTTTCCTGTATTTTTCTGTCCTCATGCTCCCTTTTAAGGAAAGAAAAGGGCTAGATAACCTGCAGACAACACTGTATTTATGTGTGTGTGATACTCAAGACAAATCAGAGGCTTCACTTTCAGAAATGATGCTGAAACACGTATGTTATACAAATCTAGTAGGAAACATAAGGAAAGCAAGGAGCTGAGGAGGAAATGGAAACACAGCAATAACACTCCCACATCCCCCAAATCTCTGTATTCCAAGATTAGAAACATTAAAATTATATTATTCTATGCTGTTTGGACAACAATTTGACAATCTAGTAACCAAATATCTGAAAATACTTCCTATAAATACTGTTACTCACCTACAATCTTGGTTTTACACCATGTAATGAATCGACTGAGATGCGGAAAAACAATTACAAGTCCAAGGAGTAAGTAAGACTATGGAGAGGAAAATGAAGAGAGCTTAAATTTAATAATCAAAACATAAATTTCTCCCCAGGTTTAATGTGAAACTATTATTCACAATCCTTAGGTATAATGTAATGGAGAAAAAAACAGTGATTTTATGATGTGAAAATAGCTTGTCTGAAATCAACAGTATGCAGTCTAATACTTTTTGATAAGTAATTTAGTACCACCAAAAAACCAAACAGAAACAGGAAGATAAATACATCTGCTACAGATGGAATTGTACAGTACAATACAGATGAAAATTTCACTGGAAATTAGAGAAGCGTCACATGCTCTTAATGATACTGGTCATTTGCCACTTAACCTGAAATACTATGTTTTCCAACCGTAACTCTTAAGCATCCTTGCACTATACTGGCAAAGCTCTTTGGATAATAACATAATAACCAGAGATCAGGGAATGCCTACTGCTTAATAAGAAAAAATTATAAAACTGAGCCTACAATTGCTTTCTTTTTGTTGAATCACTTTTGTATTTCCAGCATGCTGCTTAGAAAGATGTACTGAAATGCAATGATGGTGACAGAGAATCAGGTATATGGGTTTCTTAAGTTAGGACAAAGAATCAGCTGTGAGAGACACTCCAAAGGACAGACTGCTTTGCAGATTCTGACCACTGTTCTACACAGACTTCAAAAACTGCCTGAATCTCTTCTGCTTTCTTTATATCATTGATGAAGACTGTACCTATGCTAAGCATCTCTATGAAGTGCCAGTATTACAAAAATACCCCACCTCTCTGAATCTCTAATACATCTCAACAAGTTCCCCCCCAAAAGATCATGATTTAAGTATATGTCTCCTGAACTTGTTTTTGAAGAATGTAACTGTTATGCTATCCCACTGTGCTACTGTCTTTTGGGGGAATTTTCCTATGCTGCATTGGTCTGCATGCTACTTTTGTCCAAAAGACAGGTCAGTGAGTCAAAAGTTGTTCACAGATTCTGCACAAGTCTATGTTGTTGTCATTAATATTTAACTGCTATTAGTATTAAAAAAAAAATACACTGGTGGATAAGAGAGGAGAATAACTGAAATCCCAGATGAGAAAAGTAGTTCCAGCTACCATTAGGCATTTTCATACTTGGGATACTTTTGAAAAAAAAAAAGGAACAGTTGCAAATCCAATTCTTGCCAAATTTGGGCATTTGGACAGTATATTTCAAAATGCAAAATTCAGTTAAATTCATCTGTTCCTAAAGAACAAGGCAGAGGAAAGGGAACTGAATATATCAAAAACTAGATTTCAGTTCCTAGCAAAGGTTTTGAGAAAAAAAAAGGCATGAATATGTAGAAGTAACTCCACCACTTAATAAAGACGGTAGCGAAAACGTCTATGTAAGCAAGCCTAAGCATTTGTTTTGAGACGCAATTAGGCTGGCTGATCTGCTTCTCTATTTGCTCTTACATCTCATGAGTACAACAATTATACTCACCTCTCTTCAGTTTGTGCAATATAAAATTTACTTCCTGTAACCTTTCATACTGTATCACCTACTTATGATAAGAAATAAGCTAACCTACAGTTTAGAAAATCTGCTTCCAAGAAGTAATTAAGAAAATCATTAAAAACACCTAGGCTGAGTAGTGCAAACACTAGCAAAAAACTCATCTAAAACCCATACAAACTCAGGATTGGTTTCTGTGAACTGAACACCCTCAACACAGAATAGAGACCATAATTACAACATCACAAAAATGGCAAATGAGAAGATCTGCGTACTTAACATACAGATCGTTATTTTAACACACAATTTTAACAACCATGAACAAAGCAATATAAGCTACTTCATCAATGTACTCTAACTGGGAGAACTTACCAAGGGAATAAAGAAAAAAGAAAAGATGGCTGCTAAAAAGCATAAAACTGGTCCTCTTAGGATAATCTTTAAGATGTGACGTTTATAGAAATTCTGATTTTCAGACACCTGGATTTGTTGATTCAGTAAGTGTGGGTGATAGAATCCATACACAACTATCACAGCCTGCAAGGAAAATGTCATAATTACAAATTGCTGAAAGTAATTCATACAAATATACACAACATTTCATCTTTTAAACTGTAAAACAAGAAATTCCCGAACACATTCAACCATACTCTTCACAATAGCTCACAGAAGACAACCATCCCAGGAGAAACCAGTGCCATTATTAAGTACTTAGAACTGTGGCAGAAAGCCTATGCCCCCTCAGCCATCGCTGTCTATCTCATGAGGACCGCAGCAAGAATGGTCAATTACTATCTCACTGACTTTAAAACTTTTGAGAAGTGAGGAAAGAATTCCAAACCTTGAGAATAAAAGATTTGTTGCACAAGGGAGCTCCACAGGACAGTAGCAATGCATTCATTCATATCATCAACATGTAATATCTATAACAACTCACAAAACTTGGAAAACTACTGCTATACAAACAAAAAAAGTTACTGGACCATTAATATCTACCGCTAACAAACCTAGCTTTAGCTCCATCTGATAAAATATACTCTCTACAAGTAAAAATGTGAATGGATAGATCACCTGTATAAGGCCAATGACAACAGCACAGACACTGAACAGGAAAATTCCAAAAGGTACCCCAGGAAAGGAGGCCATTAAGGAAAACTAGAAGACAATGAAATCAGATCAAACACGTTCTTAGGAAGCAATTAGGAATGAAATGTTCATCATTTGATATTGAAACAAAAACATACGTCACACTTTACTTTTTAATGCAGTTCCACTAAATGCAGTTTCTAGCCAAAAACATGTGCATTCATCCCAGCTGAACATGTCCAAGTGACAGCTTTGCTTTCACGTTAATTCTGTAAATCTTAAACCTCACTGATGCTATGTTTTTTTAGTACAGATGGTTTGCAGCTAAGAATCACGTTTAATGACATTTCACTACACAAATGTCTGTAACTGAACAGTCTTGCTATTAGAATACCTTTTTGAATCTTTTTATTCCTCTAACTCCATGGCTGCACTCCTTACTTATCTCTGTGGCTCCATTACGTGAAAACAAAAGAAAAAGAAAGAAAAATACCAATTGGTATTACATAACAGTGCCAATGTTATAAAATTATTTCAGCTTGAAAGCAAAGGAAAATGGATATGATCTTGCTGACAAAAGCCCTTTTACTGACCACAGAACCCCAGAATTGTAGGGGTTGGAAGGGATATCCAGAGATCATCGAGTCCAACCCCCCTACCAAAGCAGCTCCCTAGTCCAGGTTGCACAGGTAGGCATTCAGGAAGGGTCCTGAACATCTCCAGAGAAGGAGACCCCACCACCTCTCTGTGCAGCCTGTGCCAGTGCTCCATCACTGCACTGTGAAGAAGTTCCCACACAGATTTGTGCAGAACTTCCTATGCTTCAGTTTGTGGCTGTTACTCCTCGTCCTATCACCACACACTGCTGGGAACTGTCCAGCCTCAACCTTTTGCCTCCTGCACCTTAGATATTTATAGATGTGGATCAGATCCCCTCTGAGACTTCTTTTTTCAAGGCTGAACAGACCCAGGTCTCTCAGCCTTTCCTTATAAGGGAGGTGCTCCACACCCTTTATCACCTTTGTAGCCCTCCTCTGGACTCTTTCCAGGAGATCCCTGTCTTTTTTGTACCGGGGAGCCCAGAACTGGACACAGTACTCCAGGTGAGGCCTCACCAGGGCAGAGTAGAGGGAGAGGATCACCTCCCTTGACCTGCTGGCCACACTTTTTTTAATGCACCCCAGGATCCAATTGATCTTTTTGGCCACTAGGAAACACTGCTGGCTCAGTAGCCAGCCTATCATCCACTAGGACACCCAGGTCCCTCTCCTCAGAGCTCCTCTCCAGCAGCTCATCCCCCAACCTGTACCAATGAATGCAGTTACTCCTCCCTAGGTGCAAGACTCTACACTTGCTTTAGTTAAACCTCATCCGGTTCCTTTCTGCCCAACTCTCTGTCCTGTCCAGATCTTTCTGAATGGCAGCACAGTCATCTGGTGTGTGTCAGCCATTCCTCCCAGCTTTGTATTGTCAGCAAACTTGCTGAGGGTGGACTCCATCCCCTCATCAAGGGGACTGATGAAGATGTCAAACAGGATCAGACCCAGCACTGACCCCCGAGGAACACCACTAAGTACCTGCCTCCAACTGGATGCTGCACCACTGATCACAACCCTCTGAGCTTTCCCAGTCAGCCAGTTTTCAACCCACCACTCGTCTATTTCACAATTCCTCAGCTTTGTTATAAGGATATTGTGGGGACAGTTTCAAAAGCCTTGCTGAAATCAAGGTAACCTGCCTCCTCCATCCAGCCAGTAATAATATCATAGACGGCTTCTAGCCTCACCTCACCCTGGTGAACCTATGCTGACTACTCTTGATAACTCTCATCTCTTCCAACTGCCTGGAGACAGCATCCAGAACAAACCATTTAATCACCTTTCCAGGGAGAGAGGTGAGGCTGACCAGCCTGTAGTTACTCAGATCCTCCCTCTTGCCCTGTTTGAAGACTGGAGTAACACTGGCTATCCTCCAGTCTTCACACACATCTTCCATTCTCCAAGACCTCTCAAAGATGTTAGAGAGCGGTTCAGCAATCACCTCTGCCAACTCCCTCAGCACACACAGACAGAGATTTATCCACAAAGAAATGGCCTGTCATTCAATCTGTTCTAAACATACAACAGAAATCAACAACCCTTTTAATCAACTGCTTTGTTTTGCTAATTATGGTGTTCAGTTGCAATTATTCTTGCTAGGTTATCTGACCACAAATTGCAGAGCAGTATAAAACACAACTATAGTTCCCTTACAAAATGCAAAATTCTCATGACTCAACTTTGACGTCTCTCAATTCATCTGCTTATTTTAAAGAAAGCGTGGCAAACTGTGCCCTTTTAAGATTATAAATTTTCATTCACATTATTCATTTTCTGCCTGGTCTGTGATAGCTGCAGATAACAACATAACACTGTGAATTTTCAAAAATTAAAGATTAATAAATTAGTTATAGAATTAACTATTACAATGGATTTTGGGTTTCCACTATAGTAATACTATCCAGGGTTTCTGAATACTTTGGTAAACTCATTCCAAATTGAAAAAATACCCTGTAATTTAAATACAAGTCAAATTTTAGAAAAGTACTTACTGTGTATGGCAGGAAAGTTATGATCATCATACAAGCCTTAAAAAAGAAGAAAAACATACTCAAAATCTAGTTAAATCATAAGCAAGCTATCACATCATTCAAAATATAGACAGAGAACGCAACACAAGGAAGCTCAAATGCAAATGCTTAATTACAAACAAAACATTTCTGGAGATGCTGAGCTATAATGGAGAGCTACTTCCATTCCCACCTTCCATGTCTCCATCCCAAACTGTTCATGCTTACTTTAGAAAACACTACCGCTTTTTTACTACTGATCTAGAGTTTTGTTTGTGGTTCTTAACTGATTTCTTGCTAAATTTCTTGGCCAAAAGCCCCACACAGAATCCTAAAGAAGTGCTTCTGGTTTTCCTAGTGAAAGCCATTGATTTTTGATAATAAATATCTGAAATATCTCAAATGCCAAATTAAAAAACGACAACAAAAGCTTTAAAAGGTAAATTAGTGAAGAGTTAAATGTGTTAAGCAACTCTTCCTACATAATTACCTGTACTTTTCTCAAGGAACTTACATTCAGATTTTTTAACAAAAATTAAATGAGTTGTGACTGCAGTGTCAAGAGAACAACATTTTAAACAATTTTACAAAGCTTTAGCTGAAAAAAAGGATATGTACCCAAGGGTAGCACCACATTACACCTATCAGTAACCAAAGTACTGCAGCATGGCTCATATAAACACACTCAAATAAGTGAGGAATTCTTCTAAGATTCAGGAAAGAATTGAGCTCAAAACAGTGCTTAAAAGACCGCTATCTCAGCAGTAGCTTGAAATACCATATAATATTATTTCAAATACTTCACACTGAATTTCAATAGAGAAATTGCACATGCAAGTTACAAGCAAGGTAGCTTTCAATCACAAGCCTTGTCTAGGAGGAATTAAATTTTTCTCCTGCCTTTGAAATTTGGCAGAGTTAATTTACATTTGAAGTTTTCTGTTTTGTAGGTACATACTAAGGAAAAAGTGACATATACTTGATAGTTAATCACCAAGCATGCCTGTTAAGACTCACCAGATTTAGAAGGGCAAGTACATCATCTATAAGCTCTATCACTTGGAACAACCTGGCAAGGCAAGATAGCATGAACAGGATAGATTCCAAAATCTGCATTACAACACTGCATACCAATTATACACTTGTGATATCATGAGAAAATCTGACTTCCTTTGCTCCAGAATTTATGCAAGCAATTCAAATCCTACCAAAACTCACTAAATCAAGCATCGAAGTCACTTGCTAGAAAAATCTGAAAAGCTAAATGTTAACAGTCAAGTTCAATCACAGAGCAATTCCCCTCTGTCTGAAGGACTGATGCACCAGTGTGCTTTCTGTGTTGTTTTGGTTTTTTTTTTGTCAGTTCTACCCATCCACTGTACCTTAAATTTTAGTTCCAACCTTCCACCACATCTGTATCTTTAATGCGAGGTAAAATTAACTGCTATTTAAAGCCAGTTCAATTGTGCAAGAGCAGTCAAGATGGTAGCCCTGATCCATGTAGTCACATACCAAAATCCTGAAAAGACAGAAGGCTATAATGGATGTCATGCTTTAGAAAAATGGAAGATATGGGTGTGATTCATGGGCAGGAATTGATGACAATTTTCCAGAGGACTTGCCACTTCACAGATGATATTGATGACATGCAGCAAGGTCAGGGGGTGGGCCTTTGGCTTGCTTTCTCCCACTGCAGTTTTATGCCAGAATAATTGTCTCTTTTGCCACCTCCAGAATACAATAAGGTTGGAAGTCACAAAACAACTACCATTACTTTTCAACTAATCAACAACTCATTTAAACACAGGCAAGGCCTGAAGATCACTAGAGACCCACAGCCTGTGCTGACTGCTCATCAAATGCTTCAGAAGCCCGAACAAAGACAGACTTCCAGCAGCAGGTACTGTTCATGCACAAGAACCATAACAAGACCATTTGATACTCAGATCCCCAAACAAATATACAGTCATCAGGTTGACTTTTCATTTTCCAGGTGCTGAACTATGCTGTGAAGGAATCTGAGCAATAGGACTGCATAAGTTGTGAAGAAAAGATCCAGTTTTCAGAGACCATCCAAAGTCTCTGAAATGTCTCATAAGCCATGTGAAAAACTATTTTTCTCATTTTCTCTGAATCTCATTCATAGAACAGTCAAGTTCACATATTACAGCCTGATCACCTTCAGAACTTAAAGGCTTAAAACTATTCTTAATATACAGCATAGCTGTTACACAAAGCAAATAAACTTTTCTTCCAAACTGTAACACATCTTCTTAATGAAGTTCCTGATGCACATAAGCATTACTAAGAACCAACTGCACCCACCATGCTCCACAAAAAATAGCCATATTTCTTAAAGACTATCCTTCAACATTTATTTATGCAAGCAAGAAGTACAATGTAAAAAAAGCACTGATGTGAATTACCAGTTTCAGGTATTGAACTAAGGGCTCCATTTCTATCAGAACAGAATGGATCCACTTCCTTAAAGGAATACAACAACATTTACAAATTTAAGAACTCAAACAAACACTGCCCTAGTTCCAGTACTGTACAGAGTAAGCTACAGTTACGTTGATTTTTAGCTTGACTGAGGGGAGATTACCTAGGCATAATGTTTATTCAGGTCATGAGTCCTTTAAACCTATTGTATGGGAACTGCTGAATCACTGCCTGAACCACAGATTGATCACCTGGGGCGAGCACTGAGTCAGCTGCAGGAGCACAGGTGAAGGCAACTCACCTGTGTGACCAGAAGGGGTGGAGTCTGGCTCCACCTCTCCCAGACCCCATTTAAGGGCTGACCACCACTGGGGAAAGATTCCTGTTGGAGATGCCTCCCCTGTGGAGTTACTGGTGAACCTCAACCATCTGCAAAAGGTGAGCCTTTATTTACTGGTTGTCTGTTTACTACCCAGATAATCCAAGGAAACTATATCATCCAGCTCATTATTTTCTGTGAATGCTACTCTTTTGAGTTATTCACCCTACAATTGGTGAGCCAGGCAGGCTTGGGAAAAAAAAAATCATCAACAGATATGTCTTTCATTTGGAATATCTTCAAATGGGGGCAAGGGGAGAATGTTACCCCCTAGAACAAATGATCTCAGGACTTATGGGATCACCCTATTATGGCTTAGCCTCCGTTGTTAAAAAATGGGGACCCCTGTAGGTTACGGGGACTGTTTCTCCTTCTCTGGCCCATTTAATGGATTATTTCCAGGGTTTAGATAATGGTGAACTTATTACAAAGGAGCACTAGCTAGCCGCATCTGCTGTGGCTTGGCCCCTGGTAATGGTGTTACACCAACTGGAAGTAACAAATAACAACATAGAATCTGAGAACCAATTATTAAGAGATCGNCCCCTGGTAATGGTGTTACACCAACTGGAAGTAACAAATAACAACATAGAATCTGAGAACCAATTATTAAGAGATCGTATCGAGACATTACAGCAGCAATTGGGCACGTTAACAACTAAAAAAAAACAGGACTATATGCTCTAACAAAGCAAATACATAGCATTTCAGTCAAGGATGCTCAGGTCCCTGAGATAACATACCTGGATACCTCAGAGGACAGGGTTTCTAAATAGGATCTCGAAGCTCTGTCTATGATAGATCCATTTGAGATCTGCCCAATTATAATTCAGAAAACAAAGGAAGTACAAG
>VXAB01010557.1:212603-268179 GCA_013399175.1 Odontophorus gujanensis | reverse complement strand
ATTTTATTTTATTTTATTGTTACAGTATGTAAGAAGCTACACTGCAGTTTGACACCAGTTTTGCAGAGTTCTAATGCATTCAAAAAAAATCTCACTTGCTGGGATCTTTTTTTATTTCCTGGAAAACTTCTGTTGATCTGACTGAAACTGGAAAAGAAAATGAAAGAAATGTAATGATGCTGTGAGCATGTGTTCTTGTGGATTCTGAGTGCTCATTCAGAGGGGCCAGAAGGCAGATGTATAGATTCCAGTTCCTTCCCCTGTTATAATATGCTAGGCACATTACGGACTCTTCTGGGTGTCCCTGTGTTCATGTCAGACCTTCAGATGTTTCTTCAGAAAGAAAGACTGAAAGTGAACTGATAAACAGTTGTGCTACTTGAACTAGTAAGATTCTCACTGAAGGAGCTCACGTGTCTGGTGATTAGAAAGACCCTACGCCAAAATGATCTTTCTTTTATGAGGACAGTGTACAGAATATTCTCCAAGTGTTTTTCAAAATGAAATGTGGTTTTTAGTTACACAAGTTACAAGTACTGCCCTGCCCACTCAATAAAGAAATAAAAATTAAAAGTAGGAAGAATGTTTGATTTCAAAAGCATCGTAAGTTGGCCTTTCATTTTTCTCACTGCAGACAATAGCAACAAGTCTTCAAACACTGTATGTATTCTATGCTGAGAAAATATAGACATTGCTGCTGCAGACAAACCTAAGGACATTTTGATCTTATCCCCTGGATAAAATGAGAATCATGAAGTTAAGCTCATTTTCAGAGCCAGAGCTGCTGAACTGGAGGATCCTTCAGGAGCTGGGCAGCCTGATTCCTTCACCACCAGAATTGATTGCAGTCATTATTTTCTAGTGCTAACTGAGCAAATGGTCTCAAAGCAATTCCCACTAGGGACCTCTTCATATGACACCAGTATTGTGTATGGGCAGCCTTGCTGGTTCTTCTTGGAGGAGAAACGGGAACATTGGGTTCCCCAGAACAAAGATGCTCATTCTCTCCAGAGGGACGAGATGCTCTGTGGTACAAACTGCTCCTGAAGTAGAGTTTCTCTTCTGCAGTCATCTACTAATAAACAGGTTCTGGTTTAACCTCTCAGCTGATGGAACCAGGCTCCTCACTTTAATCTACAAACAGAGAAGTCCAAAATGAGTTTTCAAAAACTGGGGCCAAAAAAGTTTTGGAGGTTATGGAAAGGTGCTATTTACTGAGAGCTGTACAGGATAATCTATGCCTCTGCTCCTCTGGTGAGTGAATATGGCTGAAATTTTTGGCTTCTCCTGTCTACACATCTGGAAAACAATCTGGTGAGTTCAACCTGCTGGAAGCAGAGTCTGTAAGCAAGTGCCTGTTGTTTACACGCTAAGCACGAAGGGCAGAGCTCACAGATGGATTTGCTTCTAAGTTTCCCTGAAGATACAACACTCCCCCACACAAAATTTCCAACAGTGATCAGAGTCTCAAAAGCAAGATTGTATTAAGGCAACAGAATGAGGCACTAAAAATTTTAAACTCGAGAAAAATCAGAGTGAGAGAGATCGAGAATGAAAATTGCTCTTTGAACAGAGCTTCTGTACTCGCAGTGGAGTTCTTTATTTAAGATTTGTTGTCTTTCCAGTAATCTTGCGGTAGCTTCTGGGATCACAGCGCACCACACATGGTGCCCTCTGAAGTAGTTTCTTTTCATCCCTTATTAGCCCTGCCCCGGCACAGCCATAATAGATGAGATTGAGGGTTATCTTGCACCATCTGTGCAGTACGGTCTCTCCAATTATAGCCATAACAAAAAAAAAAAAAAAGAAGCCGTAGGAGAGAAAAAAAGAAGAAGAAGAAGAAGCAGTATTACCCATTAAAGTTTTCTCACTTCCTGAGAAAACTTTCATTTGGGAAGACCTTGGTCTGTTTCAGTGCGTCTGCTTAGCAGATAATTTTCACCAATCTCAACAAGTTTGTCTACAGCCCGTGCAAACTTCTTGCGTCCACAACATTTTTGGCAAGATGTTTAGCAGGGCTGCAGCCCATTTCTGGTCACCACTCCTTGGGACCTTAAAATGGCTCAGAAGTCAGCCCCCATACAGTGTTTTGGGTACCACAGTACAAAAAAGACATAAAATTATTAGTGTCCAAAGGAAGACTACAGAGATGGTGATGGGACTAGAGGGGAAGACATATGAGGAGCAGCTGAGNGGTGATGGGACTAGAGGGGAAGACATATGAGGAGCAGCTGAGGTGCCTGGGTGTGCTCAACCCAGAGCAGAGGAGCTGAGGGGAGGCCTCATGGCGGCTGCAGCTCCTCACAGGCAGCACAGGGGCAGCACTGAGCTCTCCTCTCTGACAGCGACAGGGTCCGGGGGAACGGCATGGAGCTGTGCCAGGGGATGGGCAGCTGGGGGTTAGGGGCAGGGTCTGCCCCAGAGGGAGATGGGCATGGAACGGGCTGCCCAGGGCAGTGGGCACGGCCCCATGCTTCCAGAGTTCAAGGAGCATGTGGACACAGTGCTCACAGATACAGGGTTTGGATTTTGAGTGGTCCTGTATGGAGCCAGGAGTTGGACTCTGTGATCCTTATGGGTCCCTTCCAACTCTGTATGTTTTATTATTCAATGATTCTATGATTCCTTAGTGCTTTTATTTTGATGTAAATAATCCTTTTCTGTTATTATTATTATTATTTTTTCCCCAGTCCTCTCTTCCCTGCCAACTTTACTTATTCAAAAAAATGACACTTCTTTTGCAATTAAAAGAACAAGGGCCCTTTTTGAGCAAATATGTAAATTCAAACTAATCATATTTGGTCTGAACTGCAAGGCCTATGTGGGATAAAGAACATCTCAGTAATACTAAATGGCAACAATTCAGTCATCTAGTACATAAGTGCAAGTTAGATCTGTAGTTGAAACTGCTTTAGTTCCACTCACTTCTGAGCAACTGCAGCAATTTACTGCACTTGACCTTTAGCATGAGATTTAGAAAGGAAGTGTTTGACATTCTGCTCTGTTTGCAAGAAGCCTGTGAGGCAAATAAGTAATACTGCCTTCTTTTCCAGATTGTTCCCTGAATAGCTTTGATACACCATTAGAATTCAGAAACCTTGATTCTTTGCTCAGAGGTCTCTTACGAAGAGAGAGATGGCCGTTGAATATACTTAACATCATGAACCCAAACTCTCCTGTTTTCAAATTTTTCCTTAAAGTCCTTCAAGAATTATTCTGAGAAGCAGCACAAATCTTTTCTTTAGAGAAAAACCTATACAGTATGTTAAAACAGGTGGAAACCTTTCTGTCCTGGAGGTTACTGTTCAGGCTTTTTTTGCTCCAGCAATTGGTTTGATTTGGGAATTAGTTCTAAATTTCACATTAAATTGCCTCTGCAGGAACCCCATCATACATTCATTGTGTAATCTGCAGCAAAGAACTGTTTTTTTTTCTACACTGTTCACTGGCAAGTGGTCCTGGTTATGTGTGAAGTCATTATGGAGCACCGATTATTCTGGAACTCAGAATTCTTTAATAACAGATGAGAAGAACATTTATTCAATTTTTTTGTCATCTTCATTTTACTCTAAAACTTCAGTGTACATATCCAGACACCTGCATATAGCCTTCTGTTTTCTTCTGCCTTGCTAAAACGGAGTGAGTGTTTAATTTCTGAAAGCTTTCAGAACTCTTAGATCAATGCAGGACAGTCATTGTACTATAAAGTACCTATACAAGGTAATCTCTCCAGTTTATAACATGTTATCAGCTAGAGTTTTAAGTAGTTGAGTTGCATTCATGGAATTAAATATCTAATTCCAGAAGCTGATCTGTTATGCTGGCCGTGTTGTATGACCAATACTGATCTTTCCTACAGAATCACATCTCTCATTAATAATGAATGATATGAATGCTTTCTTTTTAATCTCCCCAATGATTTCCAGGTTGATATTTAATGGAAATATTGCAAATTAATAAAATCATAGAATCATAGAAACATTAAGGTTGGAAAAGACCGCTAAGATCATCCAGTCCAACCACCAACCCATCACCACTATGCCCACTAACCATGTCACTCAAATTAAATATAATTTAGTAATACAATCAGAATATATTTTTTTCATTATTACTTCTTGAACTGTGATTCTTTACCAAGTTAGTTCATGACAGAAGGCAAAACCAGTACGAAACCTTGGCAATGGTATTACAGACTGGATTTTATAGCACCCACTTGTGCACATGAATTGCTTTTCCAAGCTAATGTCCAAAATGAAAATGAGACTTAGAAAAAGATGATGTGCTTGTCCCATTGTACTGCTGTTTCTTGTGTGCTCATGTTATTTTCCTTTTTTATGATGCAAGTAAATTTTGTACTGTGTTCAGTAGACTGTACTGGCGATGAATAAATCTGCTACAGAGAACACAGTGCCGGAGATAGCTTCAGGGATCTGGAGCTGTGACAGTTCTATGTGGAGAAACCTCACAAATGAAAAGTTCCATGAAAATGCACATTTTGGACACAGTACGGCATTCTCAGATTTCAGAACTGTCTAAGGGCCCAGTAAATGTAATTAATTTAATCACATTCTTCTCCATGCCATACTAACAGAATAGGAGACATAAAAACAGCAAACCTTGATAAACACTTTTTGGCCAGACTTCATTCATTCACATGTGGAAAACAAATTGCCAACCAAAACTACATTTTGCTGTTAGTATGGTGAAGTTATTAAGAACTAGGCTGGAGTTACCACCGTAAACATTCTGTACATACATTATGTATCTGATTCAATGTCTGAAGAGAGGTGCAGTTCCTTGCCTCTAGAAATTAATATCACTTTAGTACAAGACTGTAGTCCGTGAGCATTCATGTTTGCATTTGGGATAGTTCTAAGAGATTCAACAAAATCGTTATGTGGAGAAGAGATGTCATATTGTACAGATGGGATTGCTCTTCTCTGTCTGCTTACCAGACTTGAGAATTTATCTGTTAATATGGTGAAGAATAAGTTCAAAAGAGCAACCATCACCATCTTGTCTTTCGTAAGGGAGGGCATGCTGTGTTAGAGATGTGCTGAATTAGAGACAGAGGAAGGCAAGGCCTTCTGTGTGATGTGACATAGGCTTTTTTATTTGGCTGTTGCTCATCCATCTATCAAAGGTATCTCAGACTAGACCAGATTCAGTGTGCTGGCCCACTCATCTCACTGTGTATAGATTTTTCTGGGTGCTGTTTTAGTCAACAACTCTGGAACAAAACTGAGTAATAAGAGCAAAGTCAATAAGATTGTGTGTGAGTTACTGGAGAACCTTCAGTCCTGAGGGTTAGCTACAAAAGTTTCTGTCCGTTTTATTTTTTTTAATGTAACAGCTGTACAAGTTGTGTAAGAACACCACAAAGCGTTTTGAGAAAAATTTGCTTTTATCTGTTTGAAAATCTTCTATTTATAGCTGGCAAATATTTTCATGGTTCAAGTTTACTCTGTATGCTTTGATGCTGTGGCTCAAGCTTAAGCTGGTTATAACCGTGGGGAGGTTGTATGTAAGGCTTTTCTGCTAGGAGCAGCAGCAGTAGATGATCCACCAGTAGCATTTGTCTCAAGACCAGACCTGCTGGAAACAAGGTCCAATAAGTGAAGAAAAAATGGTGTAGGCCCCTAATATTCAAGTGTAATAACTTTATTATTTTTTTTTCCCTAATGAATATCAAAATAAATAAATAAAAATACAGGGAAAAGATGTGAGTCTTTTTTCTTCGATATATTGAATGATTATTATGAGGAAACAGGTTCTTAGCAGAAGGTGTGCAGACTGCACCTCAGATTCTGAGAACATATGACAAACAATTACAGTATTGCTTACTTCCTTGGATGCAGAGCAATGCTATACTCAGTTGCCAATCATTTATTCAACCAAGGAGGCAGGAGTTTGTAACCTCCTGATTATCACACAGACTCATTCATGCTCACCAGAATATAATTCCATTTTCCTGCAGGAAGGCTGCTGCTAGTCTGCGTTACTTGGAAGAGAGTTGTGTTGGTTCTTGTTTTAATGCTACTCTTGGTTATAAGTCTTTGGGCTACTGGTTGAGGTCCCTTGTGTATCCCCAGAATTTATCACTGTGCATCTTCTCCATCTCCCAGACCTTCCCTCCACTCCCAGGATGTTTCCTCCAGTCAGAATCTTTACTTTTTCCTTTCCTGCTCATGTTATTTTCCCCAAGATCACTTCTTCTTTTCAAGTATATGCCTTCTTTTCTTCCCAGACCATAAGCCCACAGTTTTCCCATCTGAACATGATATGTGTAGCAGCGGAGCATGTGATCAGCCTCCTGTCTGATGGTCCTGTTTCATGTCTCTTCATTAACAGCAGGATTCAGGATGTGTCGTTTCTGTTTAGACCAGAAGTCTTCAAAATTTACAGCCAGCCTTTGCTATTTGCAGCTAGCAAATAGCAGGCTGCTACTTGAGAGTTCAAAAGTTCAATTTCAGACATTTCCCACAAACATGCATGCACCCAATTATCTGCTGTCTGTCAGTTTTCAGAATTTAAGCTATTTTTTGCCTATGACAGGGTTATAATTTGAAAAAAATGTATGGATCACTAGATGAGAAGTGTTGTCATTCAGGATATTTAAGCAGTCTTAAAGGATTGTCACCAGAAGGCATCACAGACAATACGATTTTTGAAATTTCTGCCTACGTTCTAATAATTACCATGAATTCCATTATTTTTTTCAACTAAAAAGCTGCTTAAATTTGATACTTTCATAAGCCTATCAGAGGTCCTTGAAAAGTATATGGCTGCTACTCTTCTTACCTATAGAATTTCTTCCCCCTTTTTATTTTTTTTTTTCTGGTTTTAGTAATAACTAAAAAAAAGTCAGATTATGAAGTTTGCTGTTTTGCCCAGAATTGCTGAAATTACAAGCTATAGGGTTATGGTCTTTGACCACAGAGAACTGCTTGCTGAGAGATTGGGTTCAGAGTGGGTTCTGCTGTGCACGGAAAGCAGAGAATCATAGGATCATAGAATCATTAAGGATGGAAAAGACCACTAAGATAATCTAGACCAACCATCAACCCATCACCACCATGCCCACTAAACCATGCCCCTCAGTACCACATCTACCCTTTTCTTGATCCTCCAGGGACAGAGACTCCACCAGTTCCCTGGGCAGCCTGTACCCATACCTCACCACTCTTCCTGAGTAGAAAATCTTCCAAATTACACCCCAGTGGTGTAACTTAAGGCAAACCTCTTGTCCTATGAAACTAGAACCAAAGGAGAAATCTCTGCCAATTTATTATTTGACTGTAGGCCTCAATGGGAAGGGCAGTGTGGCATACTTTCCATTTGTTATCCCATCTATGGCAGTCTTGAAAACAATTAATTCATAGTGGTATTCAATGTATCTTGTAGAACTTCAGAATTTCCTAACAGATTGTTGTGATGATTGAGGGTGAGACATATCTGTCATGGAGCAGTTGTTCTCCTGGACTTCTCTTCATTCTTCATTAGCAGTGGGGGCTGAACTGTGTAGTGTGAAAGTAAACATTTCAAAGTTCATAGCTCAGCAGCTGGTGAGTCACACCAGAGCCAAGGTGAATGTCAACAGAAAGAGATGCACTGTGAAAGGTGATTAGTTTCTGTGGAGAGACTCAGTGATTCATTATCTGGGCTTGATGCATTTTAATTGGAAAGGTTAGAAAACTATGTTTTGACCTAGCAAATAACAAAGAAAATAACAGATTTTTGTTGATTGGAAGGCCTTAGCTGAACCATTTCCTTAAATCTGTGTGTAGCCATCAGTTGTGCAAGTTTTTCACATCTTTTACTTGGATCTGCACTTCGGAATTAAGAAGGTGAGTCTTGTGCCACAGTTGCATCCGAAAGCTGTGGAAATAACAGAAGAGAACAGTAGACACTGACCTAAAAATATGTTATCATTTTAGAGCATGAAGAAAGTTAGCTTTGTACAGATGGTGGGGGAAGTTCAAAGGGAAAAGAAGACAATGCAGATCACATGAAAGAGGCAAGGATTTGGGAAACTGTTCTTTAAGTCACACAAGAGTGTAATGGCAGGAGGTCAGATGGGAAGAATGGAAGCACACTGGCGTAATTGAGGAAAGACTATGGCTTCATTAATTTAGGCAAGAAAAACCAATTTGTGCTTTTATCAATAGACTACAAGGGAACAGAATAGGACTCTCTTCTGGAGAAGCTCCTGAAAACAGAGAGGAGGAGACTGCGTAGTGCTGATTGAGACACAGGTATTGCTATCATGAGCTGAGCTAGGAAAGCCAGATACGGTCAAGGTTATGCAAGACTTGCACTAATTTCTGTTGCTTGTAACTTTGCCAGACTTTAATCATCCTGGCTGAATTTTTTCTTGCTGCATGTGGGCCTAAGATGGAAGTTTGCATGTATACTTCTGTGTGTGTTATCCTACTTCAGTCGTTCTGAAAACTAAGAACTGCAGAAACAGTGTTTTGGTTTTTTTTTCCAGGTGAAGGAAAATACAGTAGCCTTTTTCTTCAAGCAGCTCTGATGTGCAGAGTGGCTGAAAGTCCAGCTGTTAATAACCTTAATTACAGAACTGTTTCTTTTGCTCTTGGCTTGCCAATGTCAAAGCGCATAAATTTTCTGGAAAATATAGAAGAAAAAGCTCTAAGGATGCTCCATTGAGGACAGCCCATCAACTCCTAACTTCCCAGAATGGCACATGCACCTTGCACAAGGCAGACAGAACTTTCTCTGTGTTGAATCTGTGCTTTCTGAGGACCTGAAGTGTTGCAAAGTCAATATATACATAAAGTGTATGAATGTTCACATGCACTTTAGGCTCCAAACAAACCCTGAGGAGAGCAGAGCTCCCCAGTGGTGAGGGGAACCAAACTGTTCTCCACGTTCTCTGCTGACTTAATGTGAGCTTGAACACCTACATCTAGATTTAAGTAGTTGAATTTGGAGCTGATCCCATCCCTCTCATCTCTAGCAAGCTGGAGATAAAGAGTGTTGACAACAGAGGGAGTTGACAGAGAATGAGTGTTGACAGCAGAATACCTATCATTTGTGCTCATGGTTATTTCTTCTGCAGGCACCATGATGGAGAGGAGATTCTTGCTAAAACTGATTTGGGTTTTCAAGGCCAACAAGCCTGTGAGGAAAGCCAAAGAGCCCAGATACAAGGAGTCATGAGAATGAATTATGCAGAAAGACCTGGGGAAAGACAGCTGGAGAGGAAAGTCAGACAGAATGGGAGTGGACAAAGAAAATTTGAATAGAGCCAGTAGAAGGGGATTTTTTCTTGTCTGCATGAAATTATTTCTTGAATTGGAGTATGTGAGTGATTTTTTTTTTCTATTAGAAATGTAACATAAGGCTCAAAACCTGACCTTGTATAACATGCTTCAGAACCAAATTCCCAGGCTTGAAAATATCTATGTCATAACCTCATTTTTTTTCAGTAAACAACAGACAGATGGGAGAGAAAATAACACTTGGAATTGTTGTGGATTTCAATATATATCTAAAAAAAAAAAGTAATCAGAATCAATAAGAAAACTTTAACAGATCTCCATAAAGTCTGTTGCACACTCTCCATAGCCCCATGTTACTTGTGCCTCCTGGAGCTCTCAGCTAGCAATGACCTTGCACAGAGATCATGCTACTGAATCAGTTTGTGCTTGCTCAAGTATAAGGCTGAAGTTTGAGTCAAAGGATAGGAAAAAACAAAACGCTGGGCAACTCGTCCACCAGTCACTCCATTATGTCTATACCCAGGCTAAATCCTTAATTCACCTACATTTATTTCTAAATCTTTTTGAAGAGAAACAAACCAATTTTACTGGCTAGTAATCAGACCACTAGCTAACTGTTCCAACACTGCAATATATATGTGTTTAAGAGTGCTGCTGAATTACAGCTAGTTATCAGATCTTGCATTTCTGGAAGATCTGTAACATGTGAACTTTAAGTTTCAATGCAGGATGCTTACATTTCAGTGTTTCAGACTGTCTGTATCTCGTCCTAAATATAAGAAAGTCACTGCAAAATGTTTCAGCTTTTGTTTTTAGACTTGTCTTGTCAAATAGATGGATTTTATAATTAGTATTTAATCACTGTCATAACCCTAGTAGGAACTCTGGTCATAGATCAAGAAACTTCTTGCATAGCAGAAATGACACAATGAGCTCTCCATCCTTGTGGATAGCATCCCTTTCTGCTGAAGTCAGGTCAAATTCTGTCAGTTACCCTGGTGTATATTGAAAACCACTTTGTTGTTATTTCAGTGGAAACAGAGATCAGGGTACAGAGAAAAGTTATTTTCTTGTGGACTGAATGCCCTTCACCAGTGTAGAACTGCCTCACGCAGCAGAAACCTATCACTGACCTGTGCTGCTTAATCCGTCAGATGCTGACAGTTAATACACTTAGTGCTACAAGTGCCAGCTGGCAGCCTGTTGCTTGGGTGGATTAAACCAATTATTACAGTTCTCGCTCTTTCTGCAATCCCCTGACGTCCTAGCTGTACAATTCCCAGTGAAGCTCCTGTTATTTTATAGGATTGATAGAGTGGTGTCATCTCTGTGTAGAAGACAGGAACAGTGCGGGTCTTCTGCATACTGCTGCTAGTGCTGAGCAGGCTGACCAGACAGTGGGAACATTTGGAGGATGGTGGCACTACTGAATGGGTGTGTGGAAATCAAGTCTGTGAAGGCTGTAGGTCTTCTTTCCACCTGTGTTCCAGAAAAGGGCTGTTTCCCTTGGGGAGATGAAGTCTATCACGATATGTGCACAATATGTAGATATACTAGATACTAACTGTCATTACAAGAAAGATATTGAGGCCCTGGAATTTTTCCAAAGAAAGACAATGAAACTGTGAAGGGTCTGGAGTACAAGTCTTACGAAAAAACCATAGATCTTCAGTGGGCAGAAAATTTGTTTGCGTAACACTAGTGTGGGTATTATACTCTATTCATATCTGAGCAAAGATGTGACGTAGCTTAATGACACAAGGGCTTCTTGGATAGCAGAACGATTGGGGCTGAATCACCATGGGGCTGCTCTTCCCAGTTCCTGGTTTATGAACATACATCTTCACAAAAATTGTCCAAATGGCTGCATTGAGATCACTATATTTTGCAAATCTGTGACTGTGTGTCTTATAAAAAGCAGATCAGCCTGCTAGGAAGTGGTAAATCCTGGATAAATCTTACCAGTTATACTGGATAAACTCAGATCCAAATGGCTTTTGATCTTTTCTTCTTTTCTCCCCATGTACATTGGCAGTATGTTGTGTTACTACTGTGAATAGTACCTTTCTGTTTCCCTTGACATACCATGCTGGGCTGAAGGACCTCCAGAGGGATCACAGAAAGCTATACTACATGTTGTGTCACAAAAGGATACCTGCTCTTTGCCAGGACACCAACCCATATTCTGGTTGGTTTTTTTTGTTTGTTTTGTTTTGATTTATTACTTTTTTATTTTTAATGTAGTCACTGTACTATTTTGGAAAATAATGTACACAAGTCAGGCAGCAAATCAATAGAAATAATTAATTTTCAGTTTTGTTGTTGGTCTTGTAAGATTCTTCTGACTCCTGTTATTGCATCTATTACAATTCTTTTCCTGGTGTGCCGTAAGTGATCTCCATTATAGAGAGTTGCTGACGTTGTTGTTGCTTTTTGTTTTTAATATACACAGAATATCGGGTCTAACCAAACCCATTAACTTTATTCAAAAGGTTAGTTTCATTTAATATAATCAGATTATTATATTTCCTAAATAATTCAGCCAAAAAGAAATTGTGATGATAAAAACTTGCCTTAAGATTATGATCGGATGCTACAGGCATAATTTCCCTCTGTCCTAAGAAAGAAATGCAAAAAATCATGTTGTGGTTGAATTGTTTAATGCGTGTCACCTATTATAGCTGTTTTAATATTAATATTGTAACAAAACCTAAGTCTGCATAGGTATTGTGAAGCCTGAAAAAATAACTGCCTTATATGTTAGCTTCTACTGAATGGCACTGGGATCCTGTTTCTTTTAAAAATTAAAGAACAATAAAGGCCCCAGGATTGTGCTTTACTTCTGCTGGATGGATGAACATTTTTGTACGGGATTGTACATATCCAGTTCATATAAAAATGTGAATTTCACTGAATCTCCATTGCATATCTTCAATGTATCTGTTCAGTAAACATCCAGTTATACAATCTATTGCTGATGTACTTAAGACCTTCAGCAAACAGATCCAATTGTGTTTGTGGGTGCATTTGTCTGGGAAGAGCAGGAGTGTCACTCCTCCAGCTCTCCAGTATATCAGTTTTCTAGCTTTTCCGTGGTAAGGCTGAATGCACTGGTATTGAAACACTAGAACAGGTTGTCCAGAGATCTGGTAGATGTCCTGTCCTTGAATACATTCAAGTTCAGACTGGACGAGGCTCTGAACAATCTGACCTGGCTGTGCATTTCCATGTTCATTGTGGGGGAGTTGAACTAGATGGCCTTTAAATATCTCTTCCAACTCAAATGATTCTTTGATTCTATTCTATGATTCTATGAATGGAGTGTTTTAGCACTCATGAATACATGTAAAATAACTTGAACCACACCAGACCTTCCAGAAATAGAAGCCAAATATTTTCCCCCCCAAAAATCCACCAGTACATGGATGAATATTCCACCTACAGACGTGCTACATCTCTTTTCCATGCAAATAGCAACCTGAAGATATGCCTTCATTCTAGCTTCTCCTCTTTCTAAATGAAAGTAGAAGAGTAACATATACTGCACTGATTCAGTAACCCTTAGTTTGACTGAAAAGGGTAGATGTGGTACCAAGGAGCATAGTTTAGTGGGCATGGTGGTGATAGGTTGTCTTGATGACCTCAGTGGATTTTTCCAACCTTAATGATTTTCTGATTCTATGGCTGTGTGGCTTTGATATTGATGGCAGTTGAATGGGTGAGTAACTGCCTGATTTGGACCTTGTCAACAATCATTAAGGCTTCCCAAAAGAATGGCTTAGCTAGGGCTGGAACATGCTTCTAATGTGCAACGTGTGACATAGTTGGCTTAATGTATGAAAGAATAAAATGGCAACTTTCATCCTGCAGAGCTCCAGAGGGGTCAGGATGCATGTTGGGCAGTTTTACTTCACAGTTTACACTTGTCTATTCTGCATCTTAATCCAAATGACCACCTCTGTGGAGAAGGTGACAGAGGAGGCAATGTCCTAGCCAAGCCCATTAAATTAAACTGTCATCCATTTAACTTTATTCTCCAGTGTATGAACTATTACAGGAAAGAGCTTCACTTCACCATCTTCAAAGACTTGTAACACATTAAGTCGCTGAAGGACTGTGACTTGGGACTTTGAGTCTGATTTGAAGAGGGTGTTGGTCTGTAAAAATAACCTCTCTGAATGAAATAGGAATTCAATGTTATACTGTATGTTTTATGTAAGCTTTGGAACAAAGATAATGGAATGAAGAAAATGGGGGATATTACAGTACCAAGCTAGCTGGTGACCTTTTCAGCAGGAGCTTAATAACAGCAATTTTCAGCTGTTTGTCAAAATTTAAAGGTGAGCAGAGTATCTGAAGGCTTCTTTCCAGGTACAGTAATTAAGGCATAATTTGAGCAATTTACAGAGAAAGCATGTACTCTTCCTCACCTGGGAACACAGAGATCTCTACTTTCCATTCAATAGCTCGACTGCATCCTTTGGTCCAGGAGCCAGGCATCACACTGTTGTTCCTTCTCCATTTCTGTCTAACTGTTTAGGAGAATTTGTAAGGGAAACCCTAATCGGTATTCTTAATAACTAGGATTGGAGGATCTCTTCCATCCCCCTAGTATAGTCTCTTCTTGGTGATGGGTTGATAGTTAGCCTAGATGACCTTAGCAGTCTTTTCCAATCTTAATGATTCTGTGATTCTAAAACAACTTAATTTTTTTTTTTCTCTGAAGGTAGGTAGATGTTTGCTCTGCTCTTCTTCCCTGAGTCATCATGTGTGAAGGTGTCTCCCTGTATGTTATGTACATTGCACTGGTTTTGATCGTAAAGGACACGAGTTTATTAGTAATCACAAACTTTCATTTTGAGGTGATAAATTTTCCATACTTTCAGCTGTGGAAAACCAGAATTAAATCCTTCATGGTGGCCAAAAGGAAGAATCACCCTGTGTTTTCCTCCACACTGTAAGTTCTGACTTCCTTGAGGGTATTTTTAATCCTACGCTATTCTGTTTTGAATACTCAGTACTAAGAGTAGCTTAAGAGCTACTTTGGATATTTTATTGAGGGTTAAATGGCTTTCAGGGGAAAATCATCCTTTCCATCTAATTTTTTTCTCATTGTAAATGCAAGGTCCTAACCTTTTTGAATACACTTCAGGGAAGCCTGTAATAGATTGTTCTTGTCTTTATCTCATTTCCAATGGAAAAGTAGTCACAGGTTTTCACCTCTCCTCTTCTTTGTTCAGGCTGGGTAAGCTAAGTCTCATTAAGATCCTTTCCCATTTCATCCTTTGCAAGTCTTTCACCACCTGTGCTATGCTGCTATGTTTCAGGTTATTTTAGAGCCTCACTACTCCAATTTCTATGAGACAAGATATCGGCATGGCAAGTATCATTAGGAAGATTAGATCAAAACTGTCCATAACGGGATATTGTAGTCAGAAATTCCAGCTTCCTACATTCTTCAAAATAGGTACCACTTGAACATCATGAGAGGAAACTGTGTTGAAAAAATGTATTATATTTGTGCCCTGCCAGGCATGCTAAACCATGAGGCTGCACAGAACAGAATCGATTAGCTTATCATTGGTTTCATGAGACCCTATGACTATGGGTTTTCTATGAATAATCTTGGGGCTGCTAATGACAGCTGTGGGCAGAATTAGGGAGAAGATGGACTATGCTTAAACATCAGCACTCAGCAGCAGAGCAAATGTTTAAGTGTTCCTCACTGACTATAGGTGAATTGTACTGAACAGGACATCTGAAATAGCTCCACTGAATTCAGTGGAGATCTCAAAGCTGAAACTAGAATAGCTGAGATGGGAGCACATTCATGGTGTAGCTACTTGCATTCAAATGATTTACTGAAGTGAGTGTGGTGTTGCCACTATGGCTGTAACAAAATTTAAAAGCACACAGAAGTAACAGTATTGAATTAAAATGCAATTAATTTTGCACTCTCCACATGCTGCTCATGTACTGTTGTCCCCACAGTTCTGCTAGATTGTGATGTTTTCCTACAGCTCAGAACCTCTTACTTAAGGGCTTACACTTGGCCATTAGAAGATGAGATCAGATGAGATGATTGTAATGAGGCAGGGGGTTGGCCTCTTCTCCCAGGTAACAGTGATAGAATAAGAGAGTGTGGCCTGAAGTTGCACCAGGGGAGGTTCATGTTGACTATTAGAAAAAAAACTGTTTTAGAAAGTGTGGTGAGGTATTGGAACAGGCTGTCCAGGAAGGTGGTGGAGTCACCATCCCTGGAGGTGTTCAATAAACATGGAGATATGGCACTGAAGGACATGGCTTAGTGGGCATGGTGGTGATGGGGTGATGTTTGGGTTAGATGACCTTAGTGGTATTTTCCAACCTTAACAATTCTGTGATTCTATGGGAGGAAGAGTTAGCTATTGCAGAAGGTATTCAAAACTGATGTGTATGTCATGTTCAGGTTCTGCTCCTTTATCTGTAGCCATCTGAACTTTTGAAATCTAGTTTGAGTTCATTGCCTAGTAGTCCATGAAGAAAGAGGTAGCTCCAGAGGACTACTGATGATAAGATAGAAGTCTAAGATACTCTGAGAGAATAATTCTCTGTCCCACTTCTTTCTTCTGGCTGTGTTTTACCTACCCTTAAATCCAGTTTGCATTTTAGACCCAAATTTCTATTTTATCTTTGTTAAGCCAATTTAATAAGGAAGTAACGAATTAATAAACTAATTAAAGAGTAATAAGAAGCAGAAAGGAGAGAATAACACTCCAAGGAAATAACGGTTTTTCTTTTTCTTTGTTTTTTTTTTTTTTTTTGCTTTTGCCAGAAAAAACAGCTCTGATGGAAATCTTTCTAGAACATCTATGATAAAGACAACAGTGTTGCTTCTATTTCAGTCAAAGCTAACAGCTACATATTGTGGCCTATTGTATTATTATTTTTTAATGAGTTCTTGTTCCTGACAAGTGATGACAAGACTAAATGCAGTGCCACTCTGCTATAGGGCAGTTACAGCATATCAGCTGTCACTACGCATCATGACACACATACAGAGACTTTGAGGGACTTTGTGCAAGCAAGAGTTTCTTCTCCTACCTATCATTTCTGAGAAAATAAGAGAAGTGATAATTAGGCCTATTTAGGAGGTCTGGAGGAGCATTATATATCTTTTGCACAGGCTACTGGGAAGTATTTATTAGAAACGAATTTAGCTCATGACTAATCTGAACCACATTTAAACCATGATCTCACTCATTCATTAATTTTGATCACAGTAGGATGCACTGGAGTGAGAAAATTTATCTGTGTGCTTTTCCTTCACACAATTTGTTTACATCTGTAATATTTTCCAGTCAAAAGCATCAACCTCCACACAAAAATCACTAGACCTAGAAAGAAACCACAACTGTAAATCCAAGTCTTAAGGGTCCAGAGCACATAATTTCCTCTAGGAGCGTTTATTTCCCTTTTATGTGTGATCATTTAGGAAGCTTAGTATGAAAAACAAACCAGAAAATACTTATTGATTTATATAACGTCATGAAGGCGTAGCAAAAAAGCCAAGCTACCTCTGAAGTGTATTTTAAAGCACTGCATAGTAAATGATTTTTAAATTAAAAATATGGAGAAGCATATTAATTCAAAATTCACTCATGAAATCCAAAACAGAAATGCATAAATGACAAAAAGAGAGGAAGGAAATGGTCATGCAGAGATTTCAGTGTGAGAGTGTATTGCTATAGAGTAAGGGAAACAACCAAAATAGTTACACCCACAAAAAAAATCCACACCCAAACTATATATATATATATATGTATATGTACATTCCATATATATATATGTATATATATGTATATTCCAACCCAAAAACTACAACAAAATGCATTTGTCCTGGATTTATTGAAACTATCTGCCTACATCTCTTTGCCATCCATAAATATTAATGGCTTTTGAAAAGATTCGTGCTGGTAGGATGTGGATACCAGACTGAAAGCACTGCCTGTATCTGTTCAGCAAATGTTTCTTGTATAGAAAGAGAGAAGCTTCTTCAGAATGTTTTATCCCACCCTGGGATCTGAGTGCCTGTCTGGAGAACTCTAGCTCTGCATGGATTCCTTAGAGAGAGGACGGATGAACTGTTGTATTGAGTCTGGCCCTGTGTTACTATGGATATTGGCTTTTCAGTGTTCATAATGTGATTGATATAAAGTGATGTAAGGATACTTGCTACAAACAGAAAATATGCCTTTGATAAGGCAAGTTTCTTCATTTCAAGTTTTGAGGTACAGACAGCTCATATAACATGCATATATATATATCATTAGAATCTAAACAAAATGTCTTTCCTAGTGCAAGTCAAACAACTTACAAAGGAAAAACAAGTATTTTGGTAGTAAGACTGCCTATCTTTTAAATAATACATTTTAGTTTATCTATTGGTCTTGATGGATGTTAATAAAAGGTGAGTAGCAGTTATGAACTTCTGTGTTATTACAACTCTGAAGGGAACTGCAGAGGTCAGGAACCCGCAGTGTAAGGGGAGATTTTGAATGGGATACTTCACTCATGCATGATCCAGGGTGAGGGCAACTGGGCACAGCACCAGTGTGGAACAAAAGGTTCTCAGTGTGCTCCCGGTGTGCATTTTGTAAAGTGGGCAGCATTTGTTGAAGCAAGAGGTGGCAGTCACCACTGGGAGGAACCTGGGAGCAAATCTGTGTCTCATTGACTTCCTTAGTGATAAGACTGGTGGAAGGACAGCAGAAATTGGTATTGTTTTCAGATACTATATGCTATGGGGACTGGCTTATCAAGGTACTTACATCTTCTTTCTAATGCATAAAGGAAAATGAAAGGATTAAAAGGAGTTAAATGAAAGCAATATGACCAGGTTAGCAGCAGCCTGGTAATCAGGAGAGCTGTAGTAACCAAAGAGTAGAAAGGAGGTGAGCTGAGGAGAGTGTTTTTTCACTGTGTGCACAGAGACTGAGCCACGACTATTTTTGTACCTCAAAGTATAGGAAGTGTCAGGGCAAATTTTGGCTAGGATTAACTAGTAAGCATGAATCACCCAAGTGAATCTTCCCAGGATTTGCAGACAAACATTACTGCAGGGGAAAAAAAAAAAATGGGAAAAATCAGAGCCAGAACCTTCTCTCAAGGAGATAGCAGTATTTCTTGTACTGCTTGCTTTCAGTGCCTGAAATCTTCCAAAATAGTGGAAATACCACTTCGGAGAGGGTTTTTCTGTTGTTTGTTTCTTTATCGTTTTCAGGAAGAACTTATGCAGAAGGAAGAAATTTCTAACCTGGTTAAAATCAGAAAGCTACAACTGTAAGTAAAGTATCAACCAGCTGATAAATCAGTGCAGTTCTGAGGCACAGGTAGGATGGAAATAATCATTTGGGAAGCATAAGATCATGAGTCCAGCTGGAATAACTCTGTCAAATGCATATTGCAAGGCTTGCAAGACAAACCTTGACGAAGCATTACCCCTATCACCACATCCAGCTTTCCTGAGAAGTTGCCTACATTCTCATTTTCACAGGACAGTCACATGGAATAATTAGCAAGCCAGTAGAGACCACATCAAATGGAAAGCAGCACAAGCTGTTCTTAATTAGAGCAACTAGGAATGACAGAATGATCTCATTCTCTTCAGGTGCAAGTCAACTAGCATGGAGACCAATTTTTGTTAAAAAAACATGGCTTGAAATTAATGACATAGGTACAGAAACCATCTGTAGAAGCCCAGTGATAAGCAGGGGGACAAAGAAACACAAGGACTTTGGTACATAAGCATTGCTAAGTGCTTACTTTTGTGTGGGTGCTCATTAAGTACCTACTTATCTGTATTATTCTGGAGGCACTACATTTTCAGGGGCAGTTTTCTTGGACCTTCATCCCTCTATTTTTAAATAATTTGAGAAGTGCCTCAGTCTTGAAAGTCCTGATTAGATCATGTCTTTATCCAGGTGAAAAAATCTCTAGTGGTGGCCATCTATTTGTACTTCTGTTGGTGATTGAAGGGTTTCAAGCATCTCCTTCAAGGGCTGCCCTTGAGAAGGACACAGAAGTAGCGATTTTGAAAACTTTTCATCCACTGAATCAGTAGTTTAGGGCAGTTGTGGATATCTGGATATCTGGGAGGATAACTACTTCCTTTGCCAAAGGAACTATAGAACCGTGCTCCTAATTTAAGGCAAAGAGCTAAAAATCTGGATTTGAGGATGTTCACAAAAGCTTCCTTTTACTAGGTTACTGAAGTGATTCCACTTTGCTTTAAATAGTGGTATGTTTTAAGGTCAAAAATGAGAGAGTATAATTGTTTGGACTACTGTGAAATCTCACCTCTTAAGGAAGAAAGGAAAGACTGTTTCAATCTTTGATTCTCTGAATACCTAAAAGAGGAAACAAAAAATGAAATGCTGAAGGCGGAGGGAAGGAGTTTGATATCATCACTAGGTTCACGGAATATCTAGTGGTTCTGAATTCTTAACTAGTCAGATCTTAAAGTGAAGTGCATTACTTTATCACAGAATCATTAAGACCACTAAGATTATCTGATCCAAGCATCATCCCACCATCACCGTACCCACTGAACCATGTCCCTCAGTGACACATTTACCTTTTTCATGAAAACCTCCAGGAATAGTGACTTCACCAAATCCCTGGGCAGTCTGTTTCAGTAACTCCAAGGGAATAGCTATTAGTACTTGAAGGATCAAATCAAATAAAATGAGAGTGTCTGAAACCAAAGGCCTTACTCTAACACTGAAGGCAAGACAGCTAGGGGGCTCACACACTGCTGAGATGATCCAAAAGGGAGAAGAGAGAGATCTTGTGACTTGCCAACAGTTGTATCTTTCCCTCTGAGTGGAAAATGGAAAAATGCAGAGTAATGCAAAGTCCTCTGGAGTACGTAGTTCTTCTCTTCTGAGACAGGTACACCTGGAACTATTGCTGATCTGAACTGTAGCATTAACTCTTTAACTCCCAGTATATTACATGATGTCATGATCTGGAATACCAATAACAAAAAATCATAAAACCAAAGGGACCATGCTGAAGTACTTTTGATTTGAAGTCTTTATTTCCTCTAAAAACAAAGTGTCAAAAAGATCTGAGCTATCTCCGCATTTTAGATGCTAAGTTAGATACTGATTTAAATGGGTTAATCACCTGGACATGTTAAAATAAATCAATCAGTAAAATGAAGCCATATATTATCTGAAAATTATTCTTAGGTGTGTGTGAGGAGCCACCCATTTCAACTGCTGCACTCACTGACATTCATCAGTGCTTGCTGAATGTTTATGGACACCAAAGATTGGATGTGATCATAAAGTGGTGGCGGGAGGTGCGTTCCAGCAGTGGTGACAGTGACTGGAGCACCTCCACTGGTGCAGATATCTACAAGCAGTGTGTGCAGTCTTTTATTCATCACTGACAGAAATGCATAGCTAATGATGGTGACTATATTGAAAAAAACTGTTTTGTAGCTGAGAATTTTCTCTATCAAATACTGATATTGTGCTCTTAGTACTGGTTGTACGTAGTTTCCATGGAAATAAATAGGAGGCATTACTTTTGGAGAGACTGACATATGCTTTTCTCTCTCTATTGCTTGTTTCTGTCATAAATGCAAATCCTCCAACATGCAAGAGGCCAGGCCAAAACATGGCAATACTAACCAACCAGACCCACCAGCAAAACATGCAACTTGAAAATAGCTTGGTCTTTAATAGCAATTAGAATATCAGTCCATTTCAAATGTGAAAACTGTAGTTTGCTCTATTTGTGTTTGTGCATATCACATGATTTTCTAATTGTTGCAATAACCTAGCTATATGAATTTGTCCTCCTAAAAACAAAAGTATTTTTGCTCTATCTTTGGGTGCGCAATTGATTTGTCATCATACTGGGGTTACCATCAACCTGTGCTAATTATCATCCTAAAAAGTGAAATTAAAAGGGAGGAATCTCATTTTGTCATACCTAGAAGCATTTTTTTCTTGGCTGGATTGTGGTGGCAGAACAACACAGTCAAGGTAAACTTGGCAATACCTACGCTGTAATTGTTTGGAAGAGATACTGAAACCCTGGGGGAAGCACCTTGTGTATTACTTTTTCCTCTGCCCTAAATTCACTTCAATTTGTTTCAAAGGATTATTGATCTGAATGCTAAAGTCATTAGCCTCAGCACTTAACTGAGGATAGGAGTAACTTCATTTGGGTTAGCATCTCCAGGTCAAAAGCACATGTGAGATGGAAATAATTTCTGGAGTTCCTGTGAACTGATCCAATAAGAGACAATATCTCTGCCTGATCTCTCTGGTTCCAATATAACATGTTTTATTTCCATATAGACTTATGTCCACATGGTAAGCTACACTGACTTTATTTTTAACATTAAATCAGTAGCAGCATCAGAGATAATGATGGGAGATAATTGCATATAATTTATCTTCCGCTCTGCTCCTTGGCCTATAAAGGCTTGTATAGAATTGCTCAGGAAGATGTTTTTAGGTAATAAGTGTTAACGTATCCTCCAGAACTAACACACTTCTCCCCTTTCATGGTGGGCAAGACTATTTCTGGGCAGAATGTCACCATGGTTTAGGTCTGAGAAATTTCAATTAGCCCAAGAGCAGCAGAGGTCTAACCCCACTCATTTGAATCCATAGGGTAAGATCGATGGGTTGCAATTAACAATTGAAGGATGTGAATAATCTGCTCTGCAAGCTGGAACTCATCCAGAGCCCTTCGTATCTGGAGATTCCCTGAAGTCCTAGAGAATGAGATTTAACATCCTTTCTCAATGTTTTGTGAGGGTGAATTATTTTAATTAAAAATTTTAATCATTAATAAAAATAACTGTAAGTATTCCTGGTATCTATGTAGATGCTTCATCACTTTTAGAATCCTCTTTTTTTTTTTTTTTTCTGGCCTCAGCCCCATCCTTTGACAATTAATTACAGTTTAATCACATGGTGAGTTAGAAATGACATTCCTTTGATCTGCCTTTCATTCCTCACCTCTTAATTTCCTTGAACGTCTATTTGAACTCAGGAGACAGAATCTTCTCTGAAGCATTCATTATCTTATATTCTTTTACCACATCCCCTCCTAGACATCTGCTTTCTAAAATACATAATTGCAGCCTTTGCAAGGTTAGAATTTGGAATAATTTACCTAGTGTTTTATAAAAAGGATAATTCACACTTATCCTCTCCAGTCCCTGCTCCATGAACAGTAGTTCCTGATTTGTTATGTTCAATAGTGAAATACTACCGATATTTTAATGCTACTTCAACTTATTTTTCTGGATCCTCAGCATCATCGTCTATATCATCTCTGATAGAGTGACATCAACGCTGAGATTCTTCAGCAGTTCAGACGTCAGCTTTGGTTGTTCCATTCATTTTGCCTAATCTGCCCCTTATTTGTTCTGCTTCAGACTTCTCAAGTGTGGCAATCTCTGATGCAGACCTCCATTTCAAATCAGTGTACCTAGCTTCCAGAAAACAAAACAAAATCTTAAGCAGACAAAAGCCATGAACATGAGCCTGCAGTATGCCCAACTGGCCAAGAAGGCTGAGAGCATAGTGTCCTCCGTAAGAAATACTGTGGCAGCAAATCTAAGGAGGTATTGCCCCCTTGCATATGGCACTTGTGAAATCACATCTTGAATACTGTCTTAAGTTTTGGGCCTTACTAAAAGAAGGATGTGAAATTTCTACCTATGGAGATATAGATAAATGCCTATGTGAGCATACTTGGAAGAAAAGAGTGGAAGAGTGGTAGCACCTGAGAGGGGAAGTAAGATGTACAACCTAAATAATAATGTACTAAGGCAAAGAAATACTGAAGGTTAGGAGGATTTGTTGTTGTTGGCTTTTAACTAGTGAAGGGCCTCACTGATAATGCCATGTAACATCATGTAACTGACATGAGCCAGAAAGAGGACAAGGAAGAAATGAAATCCTGCACGAAGGTATAAGAGAATGGTTTCATCTTGAAAGTCTGTCCTCGTGCATCTGGAAAGAAAAAAAAAACAAACATAAGCCCAAACCAATCTGCTTCTGTGTGATTACAGCTGAAAAGCTAGGGCAGGCATAAAGGGGAGGGGAAACTGTTCCAGGAGTGAAGACTGGAAGAAGAACTAAAGGTTCCCAAAAAAAAAAAAAGTTTGAAATGTGATCCTTTAGAAATATGATCTGTTCTCACAACCTGGAGTGAGAGGAAAAACTCAGCACCTGAGATCAAATAGGCAGGAGAAACACAGCGAATAGCAAGTCCTTACCTGTGGTTGCCATAGAATTATATGCATAGATGGCAAGAGGGTGCATCAGAAGTCACACTGCACAGAACCAAGTAGCTGATGCAACTGGTGTTTGCACATCATCTCATTAACACCAGCGGGTCTGTGCTAAGTGCTGTCTTGTTTCAGGGCTGAAGATGCAGCCCTGCCACCACAGTGCTATTTTTATCCATAAATAGAAGATTTCTGAGTTAGAAAGAACTTCACCTGGCAAAAAGCAGCACTTTGCTTTTAGAAAGGACAGCAGCTTGCTCTCTACTCTGTATTCAGGTGCAACAAACAAGCCTTATGCTTGTTTTATTCCCAGTATGGTTGCATGGTGAAAAAGTACAAAATATGATTGCAAGGAACACAAAGCCCGATTATTATTATTTATTATATACCAGAGTACTTAATTACTTCTAATTCCAGCTGCCTTCAGATTTTAGGCTCAGTTTCTCAGACATGAGGCTTGAAATACAAACAGAAAAAAAATAGCTCTGTTCCAGAAAAAACAAACAAACAAACAAAACAAAAAACAACGTGGAATGAACATAGCACTTGAATGCTATTTTTCCTGCTTTAACTCAGTCTGACAGCCACTATGGTCAGATATATGTTGTAGCAAAACCCCATTACTGCAATATGTAGTTCTCTGCAGTACTCAAATACAATTTTATTTAGCTATTATCCCAGTCACTCTGCTGTTGCAAACATCACCACATTAAATGTCTATATCTCTAAGGGATTTCTGCTCTTTATGACAACATGTTTGCATTCAGAAGAAATAAAACTAACCTTTAATACTATACATACAAACTCTATGCTTTCGCATCAGCTGTCGCTTGCGGAAAGCTCACATAATGCTGTCAGTGATGCTGTGGGTGTAGATGAATATGTATTCATATGTTTGGGATCTTGGTTCTTCCCACCACTTAACATAAACTGTGGTGGAGCTTCTCCTGTAAACACTCTGCCTATTAGGGCATATATCTTTGTTTTAAGAAGATACTACTCAGAAGAGGGAGCTAGCTGAAACAGGTAAGTTATTTGCGCTAAGAAAGAGTAAAGATGGAGAAAAGCAGACTTAGTAAGGAAGAAGAAGTTATTTTACATTGGAATAGGATAGTGATGTGCAGTAAGTGCTGGAAAGGAATGTTACAGATCAACGTTATTCTCTTTACAAAGAGGGACTTGAAACCTCCTGGCTGTCAGTCATTCTTGACATTAGTTCATTATTGTGCAAGACTTTGGCTGTTTTCTGCCTGTGATTGAAATGCACTGAATACTCCTTTTTGAAGGAAGTGTCAAGATCAGCTGTCAAAGCCCAACTGTAAAGAAAGTGAGATACCATAACTTCATTAGTAGTTTTTGTCTTCCCTATGGTGATTACATTCTGTTCTCACTATCATATTGCTTTAGTTATGTGGTTGAGGCAATAGTAGTAGTTTTTATTTAGTGATAAAACAAAGGAAATCCCAAGTTGCATAGAGTTTCCAAAAATTGTTTCTGCTGTGATGCAGGTGGAAATTTAGATGCTAGCCTCTGAGCTTTCCTTGAGAGTCATGGTATATTAGTACCCGTAATGATTGGTGTTATAGTAAAAGCTGTATTGAAACAAATTATCCAAACAAAATTAAAAGAGTAATCTGTTTGTTTACTTGATGATCCCCAGCTTGGCTTTCCAGCTCAGTGGCTTGTGGAGTTTTCCTGTAAGTTATGGACTTATACACAGATGTATTAAACTAATCATAGGAATGATGTTAAGCTTTCTAACAGGAGATTATTCTATTTTGTTGTTATTTTCTTCCTTGGTTAAAACAAAACAAAACAGAAACCCTACCACTCTGTAGTGGTAGCTTCAAATGCAGCAGCAATTTTTGTACTGGTATTGATCTTAAGAGATGATGCAGCCTTTTATACTCAGGACTTGCTGGTTTGGGTCAGTTAACAGATTCAGCTGTTCAGATGAGCTTGACTGTTAGGCATATAAAAAGGAGGAAAAAATAGAAAAAAAAATAAAAAGGCTGAGAGCAAGCTGGAAATAGATCTAAGACAGTCAGAACTGAAGGAGGAGAGATCTATTTAGAAAGCTGTACGCAACAGGGGAGTTTGTGCCTTCAAGGTGTAGCTACAATGTATGGTCAGGTCATACTACAGAAAGTTTTGTGGAACAGCTTGCAGACCAGGTAAAATGGAACAAAGTCAGTAACTCACAGGATCACTGTGTTTATTGAGTACCACTAAGAGGCACTGAAAGAAGTCCTTCAGGCAGAGGACTGGGTGTCAACATGCTGAAGAGGTAAGTACTGAAGGCAGAGGGGAGCACTACGCATCGAGCTGTGAGTGTACTGTTTTCCTAAAGTGTGGCTTATTTGAATTTCCTGGAGTGATGTTAGGAAAATCACGGGGCACGCCTTGAAAGAAAGGCAGAAGCATACTCCTACAATCATTAAGTTTGAAAAAGACCACTAAGGTCATCTAGCCCAGCTGCCAACCCATCACCACCATGCCCACTGAACCATGTCCCTCAGTGCCACATCTACTCTTCTATTGTGAAAAAAAATCCAGAAGGGAAAAACATTGTGGATAGGTACTTTGTTTATTATACAGGACAGTTGTCTTGGCAGAGCTTACAAAGTAAAAGGATGTGGGCAGAGGGATGGGATAGCAGACCATTAAAATACTGTGTTTTATTGTTGAGGGGTGTTCCACAAGCAAGAAACTGGCTCTGCTCCCAGGGAGAGCAGATGCCTACCTTCCCTGGAGCAGAATGACTAAACTTCACATCCTCTTTGATTCACCGGGAAGTCTTGGCCTCCACCAGAGATTTTGCATGCTATTTATCTGGCTTGACTGGAGTGGTTCAGTCATTCTGAGTGACCTCCTTTCTAACATGAACTCAGGTAACTTTTGCCATAGTGCCTTAAATATGCATCATCATAGTTGCCCTGACTTGGCAGGATATTGCACACACCCTCAAATCAGAGGCGATGCCAGACAGAACTCGCTGTGGTTTAAATGCAGGAAAATGTAGTGTGTGTGAAAGGAGAAACTTCAAAGGACATTTGCACTGCTGCATGCTTTGAAAGTTTGCTAAGGTTAAGTTCCCCTGAAATTAACAAGGAGATGAAAGTGCTATTGAGGGAAGGTAGAAGGCTGTAGGTGTTTTCCTTTGGGATGTCCATTACTGAGGTGGGCGGAGGGCTGTAGTAATTCTGATCTTTGCTTTGCTCTTCTTAACTCTCCTCTTGAGTTTAGACCTTCTCTAGCAGGTGTTTTATAGCTCTGCTGTCTCTCCTGCTGATATTTATTTACAGGCTCATTAAGTAGTATTTTCCATAGTTTAATTAGGGACTTCTCAGCTCTGATAAAAGATTAGATTAAGTCTTATATAATCCCTGCTTGGCTTATTTGTTTGCAGTCTAATTCTCCAGCCATGTTAATGTAATGAGACATCTTTTAATACTTTGCTCCACCTGTGTTTCCGTGATGCTAGTGGAAACCAAAGCTTTGCTGTGAAGCTCCACCAGACCTCGGGCAAGGGAGCTACATCAAGGCTCTGCTTTTTTTGACTGGTGGGCTTAATTCAGATCTTGTGCAACTTTATGGTAACTCTGAAATCAGTGGAATGGACCTTGAAGTTAGAAAACTTATCTCCAAACAATTGGAAGAAAGTTACCGGGAATAGCAGTAGATTCACTGAGGGGGAAATCGTGCTTGACCAACCTGATAGCTTTTTATGATGTCATCACAGGCAGGGTAGATGAAAGGAGAGCAGTGGATGTTGTGTACTTTGACTTCAGCAAGGCGTTTGACACCATCACCCAAAACATCCTTGTTTTGAAATGTAAAATGCGTGGGATAGATGAGTGGATGGTGAGATGGATGGAGAAACTGGCTGACAGGCAGAGCTCAGAGGGTTGTTATCAAAAGTGCAGAGTCTGGTTGGAAGCCTGTAACTATTGGTGCTCCCCAGGGATCCGTGTTGGGTCTGGTCTTGTTCAACATCTTCATCAGTGATCTAGATCTCTCTAGGCTTAGAGTCCACCCTCAGCAAATTTACTGATGATACAAAGCTGGGAGGAGTGGCTGACACCAGAAGGCTGTGCTACCATTCAGCAAGACCTGGACAGAATGTAGAGTTGAACAGGGAGGAACCTGCTGAGATTTAACAGGAGCAAGTGTTGTACCTGGGAAGGAGTGACTACATTCATCAGTACAGTTTAGGGGATGACCTGCTGGAGATGAGGAGGATGACCTTCTCCTTTGTGGAGAAGGATCTGGGAGTCTTGGTAGAAAACAGGTTGGACATGAGTCAGCAGTGTGCTCTGGTGGCCAAGAATGCCAGTGGGATCCTGAGGTGCATTATCAAGGGAGGTGATCCTTCCACTTTACTCTGCCCTGGTCAGGCCTCGTCTGTAGTAATGTATCCAGTTCTGGGCTCTCTGGTACAAAAACAATAGGGATCTCCCGGAGAGAGTCCAGTGGAGGGCCACAGAGTGATTACAGGCCTGGAGTATCTCGTGTATGAGGAATGACTGAGTAACCTTCTATTCAGTCTTCAGAAAAGAAGACTGAAAGGAGAGGAGGGATCTGTGGCCTAAAAATTGAACATAGGAAATGCTTCACTAACATGCAGAATAACTTCTTTATGATAAGGCTGATGGAACACTGGAACAAGGTGCTCAGAGGTTGTGGAGCCTTTTCCTATGGAGATATTCAAGACCCATTTGGACACCTACCTGTCTGGACTACTGTAGGGCACCTGCTTTAGCAGAGGAGTTGGAGTCCATGGTCTCTCGAGGTCCCTTCCAATCCCTGCAATACTGTGATACTGTGATTCTGTGAGAAGTCTTGGATCTTTGTAGAGACCTGGTCTAAGCTAAGAACCTGAACAGCCTTATCTAGCTGTAGATGTCCCTGTTCATTGCAGGGGAGCTGTACTAGATGACCTTTGAAGGGCCCTTCCGACACAAATGATTCTATGATAACTTGGTTAACTGATCTTGGTTTTGTATTATTATAATAAACTTTATTTTTAAATAAAATTGTTTCTACTCTGGATTGTACCAGGTAAGTTCTCTGGGGTGATATCCCAGCCTTTGTAAAGGCTGTTGACTCTGGTAGTGATAGATATCAGTTGCTTTTAGACTCCTAACATGGGTATTATGCTCTGGTGCCTGAGTTGTTCAGATGGAGCTGACGGGTGTGACACATGACTTGCAGGAGCCCTGGTCTCTGCTGAAGTGGGAAAGGCTGGGGCATCTCAGGTGGCATCTGGCATCTCCATTTAGGCAGCTGAATGCCAACAAGGGTGACAGTCTTCATGATGTAAAATTATGTCTTCCTTTTTCCACGGGAAGATTTTCTAATAAAGCATGTTGTATTTGAATTTGACAGCTTATGTTTTAGATAGCACTGTGAGCAAAATGGTTTTGAAGTTTACTGCAGCTGTGCACTGTTTCAGTGACTAGCAACAGGAACAGCTCTGCTAGAAACATGAGTTTATTAAATAAACGATTAGGTTTTAGCACATCCACCAAAGGCAAATGTGTCAGATTGTTGTTATTTAACATTTCTGTGCATGCTTTTCTAATCAAAATATCAAACGATAATATAAATAGGAAAGATCATGTAAAAATGTAAAAAATCTCCTTGTCTTGAATATCTGATATTGCAGAAAAGAGACAAAACATATATAACTAAGGTGAGGGTAGCAGCTGAAATGCTGTTTTTGTTGGAAGGCCTTCCCCAGACACTGCACTTTTAGATGCTTTCTTTCATAAACATCTTGTAGCACAAGGCCAGGCTGTGTTGTCATGGAGACTTTCAGGGTACCTCATCGTCTTGCTAGAAAGGACAAGTTTCAGAGTGGCTGTCATATTAATTTAGTCACAGAACCAGGCTTCCCACTGGTCCCATCCTCTCAGACCTCATTTCTGTTTACACTAAATCTTTTTTATGCCATTTCAGAGCATAACAGTGGTTGCAGGTTCTTTTGTGAAGCTGTCTTCACATGTATTGACAGGGCACACTGGAATAAATTAGTGTGAAGAGGGATTTATGGCATGAATAAGAAAAGTGTGCAGAAAGTCTTCACTTTTATGAGGGAAGAAATTTGTGTTGCTATTTGCTAGGTCATGTGGCAGTGAGCACAAAGTGCCTGAAGAAAATAAATCCAGATTCTGAGTATGGGACATCTGAGAGAAAAACTTGGATAACTCTCTGGGATGACTCCAGTTTTGGTATGGGGAAATTGTTCACTGAGACAGTGATGAGGTGGCTGCCCTGTGAGGTTATGGATGCTTCATCCTTGGAGGTGTTCAAGGCCAGGTTGGATAGGGCCCTGGGCAACTTGATCTAGAGCCTGATTTAGTGGTTGGCAAAAGTGTCCTTGGCATGGGAGCTGGAACTCAATGATCTTTGAGATCCCTTCCAACCAAAGCTGTTCTATGATTATTACCATGTACTAAAAGAACTGGAACTGACATGAGAAATGCTAAATTTGAACAAATGAATTTGTATAATGGCTATTATGTTTAGTGGTAGGAAACTTTTGTAGGAAACTTTAGGACCCCTAGGGCCGTAAGTTCTAAATGCACACAAGACTCCACCTCCTGTACAGGCAGGTTTTGCCTTGTAGTTCTACAGCACTGTAGTCACATGGGCCCAGGAACAGGCCAGTGGTCATAGCACCCAGCTTGACAGAGTTTAAAGAATGTATGGGCAAAGCCCTGAGGCATATTGTCTGTTTTCTGAGGGGTCCTGTGTGGAGTCAGGAGTTGGACTCTTCCAAATTCAACTTGCAAATATGGCTTTCACTCTGACTTCTCTCAGCCTTCCAATGATTCTGATCACATTTGCCCTGACACTCACATCAACATTTTTAACGTTCCAGGGGATGAAACACCTCTTCTCTGAGGACAGGCTGAGAGAGATGGGGCTGTTCAGACTGGAGACGAGAAAGCTGTGAGGTGACCTGATAGTGGCATTTCAGTTTCTAAAGGAAAAGCCTACTCTTTAGCAGGGTCTGTGGTGATAGAACAAGGGGAAATCGCCTCAAGTTTAGTAGGGTAGATTTAGGTTGGATATGAGGAAAAATTATTTTGCAGTGAGGGTGGTGAGGCACTGGAACAGGTTGCCCAGAGATGTGGTTGATACCCTGTCTCTGGAGACTTTCAAGGTGAGCCTGGGTCAGGCCCTGGGCAACCTATCTATCTGTGAATATCCCTGTTTGTTGAAGAGGAGTTGGACTAGATGAACTTTCAAGGTCCTTTCCAACCCTAAGGATTTTGTGATTCTAGAATTTTTCTTTATGTGTTCATGAAACCTCACTCGCTTCATCCTTTCCCAGACTCAAACATACTTAAACCTTCATGATCATAGAATTGTTTGATTTGGAAGAGACCCTTAAAGATTGTCTAGTCCAGCTCCTCTGCATGGGAGGGGGACATGGTCATGCACAGATAGATTAGGTTGCTCAGAGCCCCACCCAGCCTGACCTTGAATGTCTCCAAGGGCGGGGAATCTACCACATCTCTGGACAAACTGTGCCAGTACCTCACCAGCCTTACTGTAAGAAGCATTTTCCTTATATCCAATCTAAAACTTTCCTCCTTTAGTTTGAATCCATTTCCCCTTGTCCTATCTCAACAGATTCTGTGAGATGTCTGCCCCTTCTTTCTTATAGCCCCACTTAAGATATTGAAAGGATGATACTCCTGCTCCCGTCAGTATTTCCTGTCTTTCTCCCTTTTGCTTGAAAACAAGATGACTATCTGATGCTGCTGGCATCAGACGAGTTCAATAAATTTTTGCAGGGATGCAAATTTTCATTCGGGCACTTTTCCAGGAAGTGTGTGTAGGAGGAGCTGATAGGTGACATCGAACCCTCACAATGTCATTTCAGACAGATGATGCAGGAAGAAAATGAACCTATGATAGGCTAGGTTGATGCGTCCTGTCTGCTGTTCCTCTGATTTATTTCACTTCTGCAGGACACGGAGATTATAAGAAACTTGTTTCAGGCTGATGTCCAGAACAGACTGTTTGTCCCTGTGTCTGACTTACTTCTTTCTTACCCTTGCCAGATATAGGCAAATTAAAATGTCTTGGAGTGATTGTAATTTGTCAATGCAAATTCTCTTATCTTTCCTAGTCAATTAATGTTTTCAGGAAAATGGGGTTAAACTTTGGGTTTATCTGCTTGGTGAAAAATCTTTCTGCCTTCTCCTTTTTATGGAATTTTCATCCATGTTAATGGATTAGGTAATGTGGGATGCCAGCAAAACTCTAACTGGTTGTACAAAGAAAAGGTTTGCAATGCTCAAGGAATTTCTTTCCATTTCTGCTTCGTGGACTTCCTATCCAGACATCTCCCCAGATGCTTCAGTCCTCTTTTTGATGACCCAGACTCAGTGTCTCATCCAGTAGGTAGACATGGAAAGGGCATGGCTGGCACAGTAGCAGGATGGGACACTGCCTTTTGTTCCAGGGCAAACTATGTGATAGTGCTTAGTACTCTCATGACACCACCTAATTTCCATGCAGGAAGATACTGCATGGAGTATGATGAGGAGTGCTGAGATATAATATCTCTGCAACATACTTAGACCATGCTCAGATATGTGAGGTGTGACAGGTGTAAATGAGAGGCTGGGTTAATTTGAGTATCTGATGATTGCTGCTTTTAGAGTAACAGCTAAGCTTTGCTAGATGGAGATTCTGTTGGAAATAAGGGCAGTTTTGCCTGCTGAAGGGATGATGTATTTGGCAACTGTCCCTGTGGCTCCTTCTTCCAGTTTCATCAGGGTCCTGGGTCCCTTTCAAACACTGAGAGAAACACCATCCATAACATATGGACCTTGGAAGCCCCTTGAATCTTTGAATCTTTCAGATCTGCAAAAGTTAGCTGATAACCTCACAAGAGTTTGACAGGTTGCTTCTAGGATCTGGTATAGATACTCCCCCACACAGTTCCCCACATCTGAAATGGCCTCCAGTATTTGTGTACACAGCAAGAGTGATCTAAACTGTCATAACTGCTTCTGTAGAACATCTTGACATTTCTTCTGGTCCCAGCTTAAGTTAGTGGATACCTGACAATATGCATTTCCTGAAAATTACTCCCTGAGAATGCTATGTCCTGCTGAACAGCTCATCCTACTCATCTTTACACCAAAGATTAGCTTCAAGAAGTGCAGTGAGGTAGGGATGGAACAAACTGGTGCTCATTCTCACAAGCATGTGGCTTGTACTCTGCAGCACAGAGTTCTCCAGGAGTAGAGGTCCCTGCATTGCTTCTCAAGAGTAAGCAAAGAGAAAGAAACAGTTTTCTCTCAGTGTACAATGTGAAATATTTTCAGAAGTGGACATTTATTCTTTGTACCTTTATTTTTTGTGCACAGGTGTGTATGCCAGTGTCTCCAGTAGAAGGCATTTCAGTTGCTGCAGTGCTGGAATGGTGGCAGTGGTGACATGTTTGCATGTTTTTCCCAAAGCCATTAAAATAATTAGAATCAGGTACACAGTGACACAAGGGGACTAGTTACAGTTACATCCTCAGTGCAGAATCCTAGGCAATATATTTGAGGCCTTTGGACATGATACTGTTGAAAAAGGTATTTTAGTTTGAATAATTTGAATGTCAAAGGTGTTTTAAGTGCTTAGTCTCAAAAAGAAGCTCTCTTGGTCTCTGAAAAGTTAGGCAATGGTAAGTGCTTGATGGTTATTTTAAGTAATCTTCTCTTGAATTCAGCATGCCACCATAAATCTCATTTAGAAATGCCAGCGTAGACGTTTGCAAAATACAGACTTGATGAAGCAGACTTCTAAGGAGGAACAGACCATCCAATTCTTGGGGCTTTTTACCTGGCTTTTCTCCAAATGCAGTACATTAGCCAAATTGCTTGGATTGCATCCTACTAACGCAAGTGTTTTGCTAGCGGAGGTAGTGATATTTTATAGCTTCCCCCACCAAATTCTCTATGAGTGCAGACAAAACAGTCCTATATATGCATCAAATTCTGCAGTAATTCTCTTTAAGAAATCTTTTGAATAGTGGTTGACCAGAATATCCCAATTACGTATGCAAATAAAATACTTGGAAGAGATGGATTAAGTGATTTAGTGAATTCTTTACAATGATTGCCTCAAATGGATGGATATATGCCAGCTATATTTTCCTGTCAGGTGTTTCTTTCCTATCTGTCTTTTGGTTTTATTGTTCCCTCTGCTCTTAATCCAGGCAAGACTTAAAGGAGAAATAAAGGATAAATTAGAGAAACAAGTAAGATGCTTAAGTAATCTGTGTCAGCGTAGCAGCGTGGAAGGCACCCAAGAATTCCTGAACACCTGACCTTCAGACACTGCTGCATAACTGGTTAGATGGGAAAGTTGAGACAGAGGAATCAAGATCATAGCGATTAAGGGGTTGCATCACAGCAGGAATACTTTGTTTATCTAAATCTAGCATTCAAATAATATTCAACTTACCAGTATCTATACAGAATCTTACTAATTTTATGTATGTCCTACATTGCAGAAACATGTCTACGTGGCAGGGAAAATAATACCAAATGTTGAAAGACTGGGTAACATAGTATGTGATGGAGAGGTATCCTGGATAGTATGGTTAAAGAAGTGTGTCCTGAGCTCAGATTTGAAGCAAAGTCTGTTAAATACTAGGTAAGAGATGCTTTACCATCTATCAAACTGCCAGCTCTGACATCATGTCAGTGGAATGCAGCAAACAAACCTAAAGATATCTGCTAAAGATGGTTAGAAACTCTCTTTGAACAGCCAAGTCCTGAGTGTCCACAAAACCACCTCAGTGAGGTAACGGGTTACCAGAAATGTTCTGAATCAGGAGAAAAACAATAGATTCAGGTAGGATTTTTGCAGCTATCTTTAGGCACAAGTACTATGATGAATGCAACCTGTGGCTAAATCCTCAGATGAGTTTTGATTTCATTAGCTAGTTGACTGAGACCTCCCTATGGAACATACATACAGTCTTAGTGAAAACTTCCTTGCTTTTATATCCTCCATCCACCTGTCCAAGGTTGCGTGTATCTCTGTAATACTGTGAGACAGATGTTGGTCCAGGAGATTATGGCAGCCCAGGGGAAGCCAGAGAATTGCAATATGTTGGCTGCCAGCTACATGGCCAGCTTTCCTGGCTTCTTTGGGTAGAAATTTGACCTTGCTGCTCTGTGTCAGGACACCATTCTGAATACAAGGGCAGAACAAACATTCATTGTCCATAACCTCTTCAGAGAGATTGGGAATAATCTTATATCCTTCTGTCTCTCTGTGAATGAAGCCAATGGCCACACTCTCCAAGTTCTGTCACCTGAAGTCCTGGGAAGATTGCCATAACACGATTTCACCTTCCTTTCTAGCTGTCAGCTCTATTGCTGCCCAGCACAGTGCTGTCTGCTCAAGGCTCTCCAAAGTCAGAGAGTCCCTGGGTAGCAGTGGCAATGACACTTCCAAGCTGTGGTCACCCTTCTTCCCCTAACCTAATGATCAATTTTTGTGTGTCTGTGCCTGTAAGTCACTTTAAATATCTGATGTCATTAGAAGCACTTACCTGCCAACCTTGGAGAGAATTCATAAAGCTTAATTAAATGTTTGCAAAGTGTTCTTGCCCTGCTGAGATGCAAGGTGGTGCAGACAGCAAAATATTATTGCAAATATCATGTCTATCAAAATCTAGGGAAGTAGTCTATAAAAAAGCACTTACTGTAGTCACTCTCTGTTGTAGTCTGCAACAGTGTAAATCCATGAGCTCCTACCTAAAGGCATGCTCTTGATTGACAGAAGAAGCCATCTCCTGCAAAGCTGGTAAACTGTGAGTGTAAAACAGACATACAGACAGAAGATAGAATTAATTCACGTTGATTTGCTTTCTCCCCTCTCTTCTTTCTCTGGAATGCTTGCCTTGAGATCAACATCTCAGTAGACCACTTAACCCCACTATCTAGCTGAGAGGAGAAATGAGCTCTTCAGTCACAGTCCCCAAATCTGGTTTTGTCTCTTTGAAGTGACATAAGTTCTGCCCCGGGCTGTAACCAGAAGAGAAGTTTAGGCTTTTTGTTCCATTTGCATGTCTACACTGTATGCAACTGTAGAGTGTCTAGAAATGTGGGTCTTGTCATTCAGGGGGCATAGAAAGATTTGGGGAATGCATATTCCCCTGTTTATCATGAGGAAATCCTGTGTATAGCCATGATGGGTCTATCATTCTGTAACGTTAAACTCTATGATGCTACAGAACGTTGCAAAATATCTCCAAGTAAGTTTAAATCCAGTACACGCTGAGAACCTGAAGCTCACCTGATCTTACCTATGAGTCTGAAAATGTTTTTCAAAGAACTTATCTCTCAGATCATGGGATGGGAGGTCAGTATGGTATTCAGACCGTGCTTTTATTAGAGCTGGGAAAACTCCAATTGTTGTATATCTTGTCAGCAAAATTGTTCAGTTTGATAATGGTGAGGCCTAGTGTTCTCATTCATTCACCTTTTGTGCTGTTACTTGCTTTGCATTTGGTATCTTTTGATGGGTAAAGAAAATAATACTTACATGTCACTAAGTGGTAGCCATAAAGAAAATCAGTAAAGCTTGTCCTTAATGTCACTGGAGGAGAGCAATACTAAAGGCAAAAGAAGATAATACGAATCACAAAAGAAGAAAATTAAATTCCTATCTCCTTCTGCAACATCTCCAGGCATTCTTTTTACTACAGCAAAATTACAGCCAGTGGAAAAACTTTAGATATTACTGTGACTTTTTTGTTTTTATTAGCACCAGTCTGAAATTAGTGCTGTGTGCAGCATTTGCCTCATTGCTATCTGAGAATAGATTAGAAAAACATAATGCAACATCAAGGCAGATAAACTGAGGGTCACTCAAGAATATGTCTTTTTTTGTTGTTGTTGTTGGTACATAAAATTTATTTTAGTCTTCAAAATTTGTATTTTATAAAAGCCAAGAGACATACATTACTTGGAAGGAATTAACTGAAACATCAGTGCATAAAATACTTTCATTTTCCTGTTCAGGGGACAAATGCCAGCAGTGGAGAAGGTGAGAGTTGTGCAGCAAGAGCAGAGTGGTTGGAGTAGTGGTGGGAAGAAGGAGACATAATGCCCAAAAGCATTAATGTCTGAAGTGCAGGCAGCGATCAGTGATGTTGCAGCTCTTGTTGTCCAGCATGACCACCTTGAGGGAGACTTTGTTCTAATGGGGAGACTTCCTATTTTCTGAAAACTGAGTCGGTAAATTTTGATTATATTTAATTAAAGCTTCAATAGTATCTGCTCTCCTTGGCTCCATCAGTGTTAAACACTTTCATAGGACAGAAAAGCCACAAGAGCAATTAATGTGTGCACTAATGTATGAGTTGTAAATATTTTCAGCACAGTTTAAGTATCTTAAATAGCACTTAAAGCACTGCTCTTTGTCATTCAAAGAAAAATATTCTGATTCCTCAGAGCGTGTGTTAAAATCATTTATGCTTTTTGAAGCATTTAGAGTCAGGGTGATTTGTCCTTCCAACCTGGCCTCCATTTCCCTCTTTCTTCACTAATGTGTGGTGTATAATTTAAGTTAACAATCACCAAAGCAAGAAACTTTGTAGGCAGCTTCCTCCTTGCTGGCTTTCGCTTCCCATCTTACTGCATCTGTTACCTTTATTTGTCCAAAGTGGTAAGGCTGGGAATGATGATGAAATGACAGCTACACTGTATGTCCTCACAGAGCTTCTCAACTCCCCTGCTCAGCCAGGCACTCTACAATTAGGATTGGCCCAAACCATTTTAAGTTGTGCATAGTTGAATTACTTAACGTGAATTCTTGGTGCTCATAGGTAAGTCCTTCCTGTGCCTCTCCCTTGATCCCAGCGGATTTTTGGTATCACAGACCTGCTTCAGGGGAAAGAGGAGGTTAAATTGTGGTGTTAAGACTAGAGAGTGTAGATAGAGCAGGTCTGGGGAGGAACCTGCTGCACAAAAGATGGGAATTGGGATGGACAGCTGTGTTTATTTGTGAAAGTAATTTTTTACAAAAGCTACTCTGAAAGAAATGCCTCCTATTTGATTATGTTAGCCCACAACATCAAATGTGGACGTTGGTGATATGGCAGTAGAGATTGCACCTTCCCATCAATATCCTGCTACATTTTGTTGCTGTGTGACAGATGACAGCAGAGAATGACACAGAAGTGTGTATGAAGCAAAGGCATGGAACTGAATTCTTCTATGTGGAAAAGAATGAAACCTGCTGACATTCATCAATGTTTTCTGAACGCTTATGGACCAAAGAGTAGATGTGAGCACAAAGAGGTGATGGGTGGTGCATTTCAGCAGTAGCAACAGTGACAGTGGGTCACCTCTGCTGGTGCTGATTTTATGAGTGTGGCATGCAGCCTCTTGTTCATTTCTGGCAAAAATGCATAGCTAATGGTGGCAACTGTATTGAAAAATAGTGTTTGGTAGCTGAGAATTTTCTCTGTCAAACAGTGTTGTTGTGTTCTTTGTATCTACTCTAATTTCCATGGAAATAAATAGAAGGCATTACTTTTGGAACAACAGACATAGAAAAAGCTACAAGGAAGTGGTTTCTTTTTAGAGTTATTCATCTGAAATATTAAAAATACTCACAGATAAATTATTCTGTAATCTTTTCCTATCCCTACTCATTTTTTTTTTAACGGATTATATTTAAGACTTTTCTACAGTGAAAAGGATTAAGTGTGCCACATCAGAAATAAATTTTGTCTTCAGACCTCTGCCTCTGCAGTCTTGTAACTTAAGAAAAATTAGAAATATTGTGTAATCCAAAAAAAAAAAAAAAGAAAAAGAAAAGAAATTGGCAAGGGGATAATGGTATTACTGCAAAATATCTTTGAATTTCAATAGAACAATTGTTAAATGGAGCTGAACTATGCATTTCACTGATCCCAACTTTCAGTGATTTGAAAAGTTCTGAAAATAAAAACAACAACCAATGAGACCATGTCTAAAACTGTGAAGATTAAGGATGAAATGCATTTTCTGCGTATCAGATGTCCATCAGTTTAAATTCTAGGCTGTCTTCTTTTAGTAGCTTGGCAATTCTAATCTGTGGGACTGGGAAAGAACAGTAAGCTCAATCATTACCCCCCAGTGCGTTGTAGATCTGCATAATCACAGCACTGTGACAGTTGAGTACGATCAGGATTTACCATGTACTAGAAATATTCTGTAAGCATAAAGCTGGGGAATAGCTCTCAAAGTAGGTACAAGCACATGTAGCCACTTGACCCAGAGGTCAGCAAGGATGGAAGTTCTCAACAACTTCGTAATAATGATCACCACACTTACTGAGGCTGTACTGTGCAGAAGGCAGCTCAACTTTCATTTAAAAAGCAATGAATTACTATAGATTTATCGTGGAAGAAAAGCAAGTAAAAAGCTAAAACCTTTTACTTGCATATGGTTATATGAACAAATTACCATAAGGTAATTGGTCTACGTGAAACTCATCATTGTGGTAAAGGCACCAGTGCAAACTTTGTTTTTATTTAAAGGGAGGAGGGGTGGGAAGAATTTTTTTTCATTTTCATTACAGAAAAGATGACTTAATAGTACTTTTAAGTAGCTTGACCTTCATACTACTTTGATGGGGCTATCTAATCTGTTCCAGACTGTGTTTTATAGTAAATACCTCAGTAATGGAAAACGGTATCCACATTTCCATTAGTGCTCTGAAGATCTAATGCACAATCAATATGATGTACAGTAAAAGAAAAACCAATAATTAACTAACACGTTAATGAAACAAATTAGCTAAAAAGATGGAGATTGCACTTGGTCATTTATTATGTCTGATTAAATTACAGTGAATCACATAGGGCATCCTTCAGAGTGGCTCTAGAGAAAAATTAATATGGAAAAAAAGCAGAAAAGCTAGGAAGACTTAATAGCTCTTTGCCAGCCATTCAGGACTCAAATCTAGGCTTATGTGGGAAGAGGTGCTTTTTTTTTTTGCCCTGGAGAAAAAAAACACACCTTTATTGACTGATATCTCAGGAGGAGAAGGTTGTGGTTCATGGTTTAAGTCCAGACCACAACAGAAGGAAAATATCTGAGAGATGCTTGTGCCACAGTGACCACAATCAGGATACAACTTAGCAGGACAGTCTGCTGTGGTTACTCATTGTATTGTATCTGAAAGTAAAAAAAAAAAAACCAACTAAAAAACAACACTTATTTGTCTCTCCCTGCAAGAAAACTAACAATGGTTTTTCATTTGTGGGACCTCTTTGATATAATTCAGCTGTAGTTATTTGTCTCTAGAGAAATAACAGGGAATTTTACTTTATCCTCACACCAAAAGCTTAAATGCAATATAGTCCATCTTCCCAAAGAAGTATCTTTGCAGGAGAAAATCTTGTAAACACATAATAATAATAATAACATGAGTTGTTCTCTCCTCTCTCTTCTGTTGCAACGTGCTCTCAGGGCTTCCTTCTCTGATCCTGAGAAATGTTGTCTTGGCTGTGTTGTGTACAGTCCCGTTCTATAGTTAATAATAAATGAGAGCCTCAAATTCAGAAATGGATTATGCACCAACCTAGCATATCCCAATATCATGGGACCTTCCAGTCTGTGTGAAGGATAAAGAGCATCTCCAACATGGGGTTGTGTCATTACGTGTTCGTGCTGCAAGAATACTAATCTACATGGCTCATCACAAAGAAATAGCAGTTTTTTAACAGCTTTAGTTAAGAAAAAAAAATGCTGCTAGCAAAGTTGCTGAACAGATTAGTCACCTTGATGTAAAGCCTATTCATCTTTTCAGCTGTAATTATAAAATCTGTTCATTTCTTCAACCAAAGCAAAAATCCTTCTCGCAGGTAAAAAAGCACAGGCTTTAACAATATGAGGAAACTCATTTAATATTGCCATCTGCCTCTGGGATGCGAATAGGAAGAGGGTTGACACTGTATATGCTCTGCCTTTGTGATTTAGCTAATCCTGCTGTGATGCAGTCCCACATCTGAAGCAGTGACTGTCAGCAGTTCCTCTGCAATAATGCACATAAAAAGAGAGTGAACAAAAGAAATACAAAGCCAAGAGGAAAAAGACAACACAGGAATTGAAGTTGTAAGACTGCACATCAGCTTAACGATCACATTATATCTCTTCTGTTTTTATATTCACTGTGGTTTTCTACTTTCAGAGGTAGAGGGACGGAACGATGGTCCAGTGCTGCATGGAAAACACAGTGCACTTAGAAAATGGGTGTTTGACTCTTCTCTATGGTGGGCTTCCTTTATGCCCACTGACATGTCCCTCACTACCTCTGGATGCAATTTCACACGATAAAAATGGAAAACCTTACCACAGAGGTATAGTGATTCTGTAACACTGAAGATGGTGGGGTCTCATACACTTGAGCCTTTTAACTTTAGCTGCCATGAGAAAATACCAACATGGTACTACTGTTGCTGCTTTCTAGATCTAATCTTCCCTCTATCCATTTCTGGACCTGTAAGGACCCTGAGATTGCCTTGACCATTCTATGTGGATTGTTCCAAAATTAATACCTTCTATTTATTTCCATGGAAATTACAGTGGATACTAACAGCATAAGTACTTTAATGATTTGTTAAAGCATTTATTTGAGCAAATTCTCATCTACAAAGCACTTTTTCAATAGAGGCACCATTAGCAATGCACTTTTTCTAGTGATGAACCAAAGCCTTCATTCTGCACTCATAAAAGTCTGCACCAGCCAAGGTGGACCCACTGTCACCACTGCTGAAATACACCAGCCACCACCTCTCTGTGCTCACATCCACTGTTTGGTCTCCATAAATGTTCAGAAAATGTTGGTGAATGTCAATCAGTGCAATTTTTTTCTCATCGAGGAATTCAGTTCCACTCCTTTGCTTCATATGTGCTTTCATGTCAGATGCAAATCTGTCAGATTGTCTGTCTGCTGCCATCCATCACACAACAACAAAATTCAATGGTATATTGGTTGGAAGGTACAACCTCTACTGCCAAACCACCATCATCCACCTCTGATGTTGTGGGCTAACACAATCAATTAGGAGGCATTGATTTTGGAGCAGCCCTCATAGTGCCATCTAGCAACATCTTGGCCTGTATCAATACTGACTCCCTTTCATTTCTCTCTGTGTACTATGTTATTTCTGACCATAGCCTGTCTCATAGACTCCTCTATGCTGCAAATAGCAAGCCCGTGGTTAGCCACGACACTGAGATGCAGCTGACTAGCAGCTGGTGTGTGAGGGATGCAGTACAGGTCCTCATTACATGCATTCAACCATGTCCTTGTCTGTTACCTACTGTGATATATGTGGCAGTTGTTCCTGCTGTTTGCTGATCACTTGGACTCCAGGCAGATAGCTCAGCACTGTGCTTTCATACTGCTCTCCCAAGCACCTCTCCTGCTTCAGCCTTCTTTTCATGGCTGAGCTGGGTAGGCCAAATCTCTTCATTTTATTTCTCGATTTATTTATTGCCTATATGCATTATCCTTGATTCAAATATTTGAAAGCACATTCTGGATACTTAGTGAAATACTAATTAAGCCTGACAGTGCTGATCCAACAGGTAGGAGTAATGTTACATATGAACTCTCGAACATAGAATTTTATTTTTCTCTCACATAGGACTTACCCCAAAGCCCTGAAACCCCATCTGATGTAGAATTCAGATCAAAAAGTGCTATTAAAATGTACTTCTTTTTCCCTTTAAGAATAAACACTTATAAAAAGAGCTCATTATTAATTTTTTCTTTTCTTTTTTTTTTTTGGAAAGTGCTCTTATAATAATCGCATAAGGCCTACCTCAAAATTATATAGGAAAGTAGTGATAGCAGAAATATACATTCCTCTTCCATGAGATCTGATTTCTGATTTCTTAGTTTCAGACTCTGTACAGCAGGAAGAGAGGTATCAGAAGCAGTAAGGATTGTTCTGGCAGTTTTGAGAGATTTTGGGTGCTGAGAGTAGAAAAATCAGAAGTGTCATTCTGCTCTATCAAGCAGATGGTGTTTTCATTGTCTTGTGAAAATGAAGCTGAACTCTTGTACCATTGCTTGAATATACTGTTTTACCTTTATTGTTCCTGAAAACCATCACATAAGCCGAGAGGAAAGGATCATGGTCATTTATTTTATAAAGTCCTTTGTATAAAACAGCAGACACATAATAGTCTCAGCTGGCCCAGATGCAATCTTAAATAGGGTGACCACCATACATCTTACTAATATATTTCACCACATTCAATGACAGTTTAAATAACTTAAATGTGGGAACATAGTAAAGAAGAAGAATTTTCCCTGCTGCACTGAGTGAAAGGGTATAAAGTTGTCACGGAGTAACTCAGAATAGAAGATTGCGTTGTGTTGTTCCCTCTGGCCTAACCATGGAAACCATAATTGTATGCTGTGGGAGATCTATGACCCTAGCTAAACTTTGTAATCCTTTCCTAGCTTTAGCCTGAGAGAAGCTACATGACCATATCTATTACTCTTACACTTAGTTTCCCTCAAAAAAATGAAGTTTGTGTCACTTAAAATTACATTTTTAGCAAAGCAGCTTGCAGAATGCTGTTAGTTAATGATGTAAAGGTTAAAAACACAGCCTTTGCTAATCCAAATACACTAAACTTCAAAATCATGTGAATGCTTGGGTGATATTTGGCTCTGCTGAGCACTGGGAACATGTGCTTGGCAAAAGGCATAAGTAGGAGATGATGGTACGTGCAGTAGGATCCATCTCTATCTAAGTCAGAATATAATAAAATCATGGCCCCTGGTTAAGAAGACGAGCTAGGAGTTATCCCAAAGTGCTACTTAGCCTCATGTGTCTGAACCTCAGATCAGAAGAACCTTGTGGTGCATGGAAATATTATCAATACCTTACACGTTACTGTGCTGGTAGCAACTGGGGGTTCATGTCTAACGTGGCTCCAGCTGCAGCCCCAAAACTGCTGAACACTCTGAACCTGAGAACAAATGCTTCCAAAAGGGATTGGCTCTTAAAAATGATAAAGCGTGTTTCCTGACTAAGATAAAATATGGAATGCAATAAAAATGTAAGAGCTATATATACATATATATTTTAATTGACACTAGTGTTGACTGAGGGTAGAATTCACAGCTGAACACTGTGATTTAAACACATCTCCATTTTGTTTCTCCCTCTGCTCAAGAGACTGTTTCTACCTTAACCAGCAAGAGAATATTGAACACTGTTATTTGTTTCTGTTGCTGGAAGTACCTTTCTTAATTTATTTCTGACCAATTGGTGCCAGTTGTTGTCCCTCTGTAAGGGTTGTGTGAGGCAATAAATATCTGCCATGCAACCAGTCAACTTGGCCAAGGCTTTTGATTTATTTTGAACAACCTCTTTGATATTTTTCTTTCTTCAAGATTTATTCTGTACTAGGAGATGACAGTGTTGTCTTGTGCCATTAATGTTCCTTTCTTCCAGTGATACAGCCTGTTTATTAGAGAAAGGAGCTAAATTAAAAGCCAGGTGGTAATCTATAAATCTCGACTGAAAAAGATGATTTTTCTCTGTGTCAGGTTTTGGCACGTTTATTCTAGTGTGAAATAAAAAGAAGTATGAGTTTGTTTGTGTATCGTTTTTGCTACACATTTCGATATTGACGTTTCAGTACAGTTTCGACTATTTAAATCTCAGTGTTTTAAATCTAGTTATTTTATTTGGTTATGCAGCTTTTAGATTTCAGTGCTTACCCTGAGATTCCCAGGTGGTGCCATGTTTTTCTCTCACATGTCATCATAACAGTTACTATTCTGAAGCATCATGATCTGTGTTCTCTTGAACTTTTGAGCTGTAACTACAAATGATTAGATTTGACCCCAACAGAAAATTGAAATTATTATGCAAATTGTTGAAGGATGTCTGTGCTGGAACCAAGGAATATTATTCTCAGTGATCTTCTGAGTGAATGGAACATGGAATTTTTAAACTATACTTGAGCAGCAGCAGCATGAGAGATGTAGTGCCAGGAAGACAATAGCAGCAGTGATACTAACTTCGATGCCTTCATTTCTTCTTGGTTTACTTCATAGCTAGGACTTAAGTCAGCCTACTTCTTGGCCAGAACCTAGAAATGAGATGTTGTAATTGGCAGAAGGCACAGAGGAGAAGGGTGCTTCTGCTGCAAAGACTTATCATGGAATATTAGAATATATGGAGTTGAAAGGGACCCACAGGGATCATAGTCCACCTCTGGGCAGCACTGGACCACACAAAAATCAGACCATATGACTGAGATCATTGTCCAAACACCCCTTGAATTTCGGCAGATTGTGCTGGACAAACCAACTGACTTCAGCTGCTCCTCATGCACTTTGACTTGTCTGAACAGTTTTCTGTGTGGAACTCTCTTGTTCCAGCTTGCTTGATCCAGACATCTTTAGTGTTGAAACACTCCAAGCAGCATGCATGCATCTTAGGAGCACACAGCAATTCTTTGCTGGCTGATGCACACAGTAAATAGCCAGGTTTAATGGTCTAGCACATCAGGCATTAATATGCTCACCACAGTGTCTGCTGGCAAAGCAGTCATCAATCAGACAGGGAAGGGCTCATCTCCATTGCTCCCTGGAACAGACTGATCCGTGATGCTGCTGGGCTGCTGTCTTCTGATTTTCTGCTTTTTTAATTAGGGTCTCATACCTTTTTTGTGTATCAGTATTTTTCCAACCTGAATGCTGAAGCTGTTAGCTAATGCATCTCTGCCACTCCTTTTCTCTTTGTTTTCACTTTTCTGGTCTTGTGTGGCTTTAACTCATGAGTGTCCTTGACACGAGGATAGATGTGCTCACCACCACCTACCAACAATGATTTTTAGGGAAAAAGAACCAGGACCACATAGCTGTTCTGTGCCATGCTTGGTCTTGGCTCAGAAGCTGCTGATTCCTTTAGCCAAGGATTTTAGCACCACCAGAAAGCAGAAAAACTGGGCTCTTACAAGTTATAATGTAATGCATCTATTAGATCTGTCTCCAGGCTGAATCAGGTTATATAGAGAAGTGTTTTAGAACAGATTTTGGACTGATTTACTATTGCATGTAGGGTAGCCAATATCTGGTCAGTGAAAGCTAGTTTGCCTTCTCCTTTTGTGGATGTAGACTGCTTTATGGTCCATTCTTACTGCTATCAATTTGCTAATTCACCAGTAGATTGATTCAGAGGTGGATCTTTAACATGTTGAGTTTCTTCATTTCAGTTCCTCCTAGAATCAGAGAGGCCTTCAAGGGCTCAAGATTAGTTTCCAGTTGAAAAGGTTGCATTCAACTTGCTCCTTTTTTCCTGTGCAGTCTGTTTCGTTAACTGCGATCCAAAATGTTCTTTCTGTTACACTTGGAGTAAATACTGATAGCAGTGTGTGTAAATCGTTATTGCTCTGCTGACCTAGATTTATGGTAGGAGTTACTGTATTGACTGTCGGAGAAGACATCTGATTTGTTCTTGAAATTATACTGTACAAACCCCAAACACAATTTGTCTCCAGCTGAGGGCAGGTCTCTGAATGTGTCCCTCCCTCCTCTTCCTCTCAGTGTTCTTGGTTTAACAGGCATTAGGTAGGAAGCAGCTCACATTGCATCATGTTAAGCAACTACTCACACATGCTGCCTGCCTGGTACAACAGCAATCCAATTTCACACTGATTTTTTTTTCCTTTGCTTTGTTTCCTTTTCTTCACAACCTTAATTGTAGAATCACTACAGTTGGAAAAGACCACTAAGTTCATCTAGTCCAACCATCACCACAGAACCCACTAAACCATGTTTCTCAGTGCCACATCTACATGTTTCTTGAAAACCTCCACTGCCTCCTTGGGCAGCCTATTTCAATCCCTCACCACTCTTTCTGGGAAGAACTTCTTCTTAATATCCAACTTGAACCTCCCCTGACTCAATTTAAGGCCATACCTCCCCTGTTCTATATCTGGGATCTCTGAACCCTGAGGTGTACAGCAACTTCCTATCAGATTTTTGATTGTTCCTGCAGCTAATTCAATTTAGAATAAGACACAAAGAAAGCAAAACAAGGAATTAGTTCACTCCTTTCCAGCAGCAGGCAGATGCCATTTGCAGGACAGGAGGCTTCTCCACACACAATGGTTTCTCAGGAAAACAAATGCCTCAACTACAAGTGACCCCCCTTTCCTTTTTTTCCCCCCAGCTTTTATTGCTGAGCATGACACCATAAGTATAGGACATCCCCTTGGTCAGTTTAGGTGAGTTGTCCTGGTTGTGTTCCCTCTCAGCTCCTTGTGCACCCCTATCTCCTCACTGGCAGGGTGGTATGAAGAACTAAAACGGTACTGACTAGTTGTAAGCACTGATCTGCAACAACTGAAACCTCAGTGTGTTATTAGCACTATCTTCATCAAAATGATGTTACCAAACACTTCTTCATGCAAACCTCCATGATGAAAACTGACTCTATTCCAGACAAAACCATGACAATAACCACGTCTTATTCCCTAGTTTTTACAGATCCCACGCTTTCCTGTATGTTCTTATGCATCATCACCATTTAATTAATACACAGTTTGCGTCAACTCCAAGGCAGCCAATGGTAAGCAAAGTAACACCATTTGCTCAGAGGAAAGCAGATGCTTCATTATTTACAGTTCTATTTCTGCCTTTCAGATTCAGACACCAAGTTTCATGGATTTGCACCAGCCTAGTTAGTTGTCAAGAGGCTTCACACTGGGGTAAAGTGCAGATCTCTCTCATTGCTGTCCTGAATCAACAAGGGATTAACAGGACTAAAGATCACTGATCTGTGCAATGGGAAATAGAACTTCTGTGGAAGAGCAGAGAGATGATGCTTTTTTTTTTTTTTTTTTCTTAAAAGGGAACCCAGAAGAAGCATACTGACTTTCCTGCTTCTGCCCTTGTCTGATGTCACACATACCTGGTGACATCAGGAGCTCTATGAGGGAAGCAGGAGTTTTTGAACTGCTAGAGAATAGTGATTTTGACAAAGACGAGATAATTCAATCTTTGGGTATGTGAGGGGCTACCCTGCAGGTTCTCCTGGGATGTACAGTGGTGGTTGTGCTGGTACCTTTGGATGTGTCAAGGCAATTTGACCTCCCAATAATGAGATCCCTAAACTGAGGGCAAAATGAAAGAATAAGCTATGTCTTGGTGGTGCTGCCCCCAGACTGATGAACAGAGCCTGTTTGCTCTGTTGGAGCTGGGAAAAATGAGAATCTTTGATTTCTGTTAAATGAGAAGCTCATGAACCAAAAAAAAATGTAGATTAAGCTAGACTTTTGTAACAGTATAGAAACATTTGGAAAGGGTCAAAGGAGGTTTTTACTGTGTTGTACACCCTGCAGAAGCACCCACAGATGGGATATTTTGATGAAGCAGCTGCCCCATCCAAATGTAGCTCAAGCAGTTGGTTGTTTCCTGCTGAGACGAGAGAGACACTTGGCAGGATCCTAGCAAAATGTTAATGTAATGTGAATGTATCTGCCAGCCAGCCATTTGAACTGTCACCATTCTGTGCTACACACGGCAGCATGGCAAGGGCAGGGCCACGGGCACTGAATTTCAAGGCATTTGTCAGAGCTGTCCCTTTGGTACTCTCTCAAAACAGATTGCATGCCAGGAGCCAAGTTTTGTTCAGAGGTAACGTCCAACTGCATTACTGTCTGACTCTTTGCACTAGCTCTAGCTGTGCTTGTCCACAGGTGATTCCTAAGCCATTGTGTGAGGAGCAAGGTTACTTGTTGGAGAGCAGGGAGAGCTATTAATATTTATTTATTTATTGTTCAGTTTTGAGCAGTCTTTTAATTGGAATGATACATTTGTTGAGCAGTACTGATCTGGGAGAGAGAAGCAGCATGGAATCGAGCAACCTTCACTGGGTTGTGCTATATAGCTATTAAAAGCCAGGATCAGAGCAGGAGCTTTGGCACGGTGAACAGATGAGTCTAAGAGGGGTAGAGTGGTGGAGGGGGACCCGAAAATAGACACAGCATTTGATGTAGCTCCTCATGACACCCGAATTAGAATGGCTGTGGGTGTGTGCCTGACAGGTTGTCCCTGCTAAGGATGTTACTGCACCACTGTCATCCACAAAGACTGAAAATAGGTAGAAAACCTGCAGAATAACTGCATTTTTAAGGGATGAACAGGATTTCTTAAGGGCTGTGAGGACTGCTCTGATCATACAGTTTCAAGTGCTACAGGTGTGTGGACTTGGAACTTTGAAAAGGTTGCAGTTGCACAGAGGTTCATGCAGATGTGTCTCCAGCTGCAGCCCACTGTATGAACCCATGTGTCCTTCAGTGTTCCATTGGGTATTGCAACCTAATTAATTCTGAAGACATACATTTTCTACTATTCTAAGAAACAAGACAAGCCCTTTGTTCATCTGAACTGAACCATCTGTCTAAAGCAGTATGGTTATGTCTGACCATTTCTTTTCCTCAAATATATATCAAGTACAAATAATATAGTGATTCTGACTACTGCTTAAATGGGTAAGGGTAGTGTTATTGCTATTATTGTGGATGCAGTTTCAAAGGTAGAAATAATGTAAATATGGACAGAATGAATGATTTTTGATGAAATAACTTTTTGTCTTTTCTGAAAAGACAAGACTGACTTATATACATAACAGAATTCACTGCAGCAGAAAAAAAAAAAGTTTCCTACGTGTTACTTTATTGCCCTTTGTTGGAGATTTCCTTAGGAAACTCGAATGACTGAAATATCTCCATATCTGTAGTAGTTACTAGTGCCAATATAACTAATCTCTATTGTAATTAATGTTTGAATATAATTAAGCTGTAGCTGAATGCAAACTTAATGCTGAATTCATCGTGGAAGAGCCTGTCACTTTCACAAAGAACAAGAACAGCGTTAGGAAGAGTGAATACTGTGAATCTTCTGAGATCACAGAACCATAGGATCATTTCAGTTGGAAGGGACAGTTAAAGGTCACCTAGTCCAACTCTCCTGCAGTGTACAGGGACACCTACAACTAGGTCAGGTTGTTCAGAGCCCTGTCCAGCCTGACCTTGGATGTCTCCAAGGATGGAGCATCCACCATCTCTCTGGACAAACTGTTCACCACCCTTATCATAAATTGTGAGTGTATCAGATGATAAGAGTGTATCAGACTGCATGTTTCCTACTATCCCTCCATTTCTGAAAAAAAAAATCCCATCAACTGAGAGTGTTTTACCTTTCAGTTACTTAACATTTTTAGCATCATTAAATACTGTGGTGTAATTTATTATGAAAGAAGCTTTGTCTTCATCACTCCATTTCTTTGTAAACAATCCTTACAGTGTCATATAAATTTCCAGTCTACTGTGAAATGAAAACAAATGGGCAAATAACATGAAAGTTTGGAATGCTGCTTTTTGAGTTATAAAGTAAAAACATATAAGGCTCATTACAAAGGAGCCTAGAAAGTGCTTTTATGTGAATTTGTTCCTAAAGTAGCTAAGACACCTTTTTGAAGGTCAAAATACTTCAGGATGTTTACTTAGAAGCATAAGCATATATTTATTTTAAAATAAAACATGGGCCTCCTTGGACACAGTCATCAAGTCCGCTGTATGTCTGAATTTGACTTTCAAATTTCAGTTTCAGGCTACAGGATAGCATGTGTGTTTTTGTGAGATGTCCTATATTTTTTAATGAAGAGGATAAATAGGCACATGCTGCCAGAAATTCACTGTGAAAAAGAAAAGAGGAAGATTTAATGAAAATGATAGGGGATAGAGTAGTGGAGAAAGACTGGCTCAGGTCTGTGGGCATGGAATTGTGCAGGTCCAGGAAGGAGAAGGTAAAAGTGTGATGCAGGCAGAAGAAAGGCAATAAAAAGTATTAAAAAGCTTAGAGTACAAATATTAAGATCTGGATATGAGAGATGTTTCTTTCCTAAATGGTTATTCCAAATGTAAAGACACAAGAATTAAGACCTCTGACAGAAGCAAGGGACACAGTGACTGTAGAGATGGATAAAAGTTGCCAAATGCTTGAGGTGGGCCCTTGCTGGATGTTGCAAGAAGAGAAAACCAAAGAACTTGGATATGCCCAATACTTTGAAAGTAAGGAGGGAAAACAATCCACTGTGGCTGGGAAAGAAGAAGCACAATTAAATAATAATGATTATTGTGGTACCAGTGTTAATTTCATGCATAACATCCTAAACGAGCATCTGCTGGTGCTGATGTCGACTAATGAAAGAAGGATGGAGAAAAAAATTGAGGTCTGATATCTTGATTTCTTTTTTGCATTTTTATTTATGATATTGAATGATATTGTAGAAAAAATGCTACCCAAAATAGTATGGTAGATATCTTATCTTGCTTCATATATTTGGAAATGAATCTGCCAGACATGACAGACAGGTGAACTTAGCCTGCGTGGACATGTGAAAGCAGAACGGGGCAGAGACCAGCCCAACTTTTGGGAGCTGATTTGTTTGGGATGCAGAAAAATGTTGAGTGCTCCTCATCAAAAGAAGCCCCACAAATATTAAATGGGTGAAGACAGGTCTTGGAGAGGTAGAACCAGTGGTGAAGCTTTCACAATGAAGGAAATACATTACAAGATGACTCAGTGAAGGAACAGTGAAATAGCAGAAGGAAAAGGGCCTGTTGCGACAGAAGACTAAAACCATACCCAGAAGCAAATGAGCCCACTGTAAACTTACCAGGGTGTTTTTCAATGAGAGTGGAGGAAAGTAGACTACAAAGGTACTGCTGCATAGATAAATAAAACAGTACAGGCATTGCTCTCTGGATCCATCATAAAATAATGAGGTGTTGCTTGTATCCACACAACTAAACTCCCTGTCCTCCCCTTCCTTTAGCCCAAATTGCCTCCAGAAAATGGTTCCTGCTCTTCCTAAACTGGTCTGAAAGGCTGCTAATTGATATTCTTATTATACCAGAGCACAACAATTAAAAGGTATGAAAAACTGCAGATAACTTTTGAGCTTGTGCTATGGTCCAGTTTTTAAGAACTAACACAGCTCTTACCCAAGGAAGTGGGATGGCAGGACCAATAAAACAACACACAGTGCCAACCAAGTTTGAATGCATGGAGAGGGGCTCACAGGTTCAAAATGTGCAGATGAGAAGTGTTTTCTATCTGTACCTGGGGGAATGCATAAATATGGCAGGCATTGGATAAGAAGGAGAGAATTAGGCAGACAATGGACCAGTTGGAAATCCTGGAGCGATGGGGTCACGAGGGCAAGCCTAGGAGATAGAGATCAAGAATAGAGGAGACAACTCTGAGTCAGCAGCACTGGAAGGAAACCAAGTGAATTTCTCTCTAATGGTCTGGGGTCTTTTTATATCATTTCTCTGCAGTGCTGGCAGCAGCAGTATTTGCTGTAGCAGATGTGGATTTAATTAATGTGCAGATTATTTCTTTACCCAGGTCACTCTTAAACCTCAAATGGAGGGCAAAAGTGCATGTGGAGAACTACTTGCAAGTTCAGGTGGGGTTAGAGGTGACAGTAGGGTTGCTCCTGGAAGTCACGGTGTGAGGGAAGGAGTGATCACTGTCCCTCACCCTCATCTCTGGGCTGAATTTGAGGTCAAGGGCATGAGTGAGACATGATTGTTATTTCTGAAATTGGAGTTCTGGGCACTGTGACCAGTACAGTCTTCAGGGAACTTTTACAGCAGCTCATTAAGCTCCAGACTTTGGCATGGCTGTGTAGGTCACTGTGAAATTTGTTTTCTGCTCAGTTGCCCTTTCCTGAGAACGCATTTTTTTTTTAGGAAGTGTTTCCTTGAAGAGTGGTCTATAATAGCAAAAATATCATAAAGGAGTATATTGAAGGGATGGTGTTGATAGAAAAGTTCCATGTTTTTTTCTGCACCCCTCCCTCTTTCCTCTTGCAGACATTTTGACAAAAATGCAACACTTTGCTTCTATAAATACTATTAGAAAAGACAAAAGAAATGTTCAGAGGGAAAATATGAGGTCTGGGTTTTCTAGTGCTTTAGTTTTGAGAGTGAGGGGTATATTTTCAGAAAGATGTGAAGATACTTATTTTGATATATGGCTACTAAATGAAGACAAAACATCTTTGTGGAAGATTTCACTTCTTAACAGAAAGCTGTAGTGTACAATATGACTGAAAAAACGTTTCTACTTAGAAGTCATTCATATAGTATCAATGTCTGATGTTCATGGCAGGAAAACTGCAGGCAACTCCACATCAAAAAGACTGCAGCAAAGCTAGCTGGGCTTTCTTGGAGGGGGGTGAACCTGGCAAATGTGATTTTGGCTGATGCAAGATTGCTGGAGGGTGATTTCACTTGGCATGTAACTCTGAGTGGAAAAATGATAGCAGCACTGCAGAACCACTGAAGAGATGGCTGAGATTAAAATGGTGAGATTGTACCAATAGTTGGAAATGTTGGTAGAGTGGACAATTCAGGATGAAAGCTTAAGTGACAGTAAGCAAAGATTCAGCAAAGATTTCTCTGACTGTTACTGTCAGCATTACTAACGTTATTCTGCAGCTCACAGCTCGTGTTCAGCCTATTTCTGCTTTCCAGCTCTGCCACAATGATGCCACGCTTCACTCAGGACCTGCCTGCTAGCCCAAATCTATAAGCTTATAATAAGCCATAGCTGAAAGAAAGCTTTACAAGGTCCATCACTGTGAGGCTCAAAAGAGAGACTGATTACCTTCTATGGCCAGTAATTTCATAAGGCACACACTGTTGTAGGTTGTAAGCATAATAATTAGTGGGACTGATTTTGGCTGAGCTGATTTACTGTAGGAGAGAACAATAAAGTCTTTTGGCGCCAGCTATGGGGTCATTAGTTTTTTAATCACTAAGGCAATGCAGAGCTGTCTCTGATAACAGATTTCTTATTCCCTCTCTCTTTCCATTTGGAAATATCTCATTTGCTAAGTGGCTGCCCCACTCCTCTTGAAGTTCAGCCAGGTAAAAAGAACAGAGGGAGATTATATTAAAGTGTTCATGTTGAAATAAAATATGTAGAACTAAAACCACTGCCAAGGACTTGGTCAGACTTTGGAGGTTTCATTTCTAATGGTGGATGTGTTTCCCATCCAGAAAGTGAATATGCAGCAATACAAATCAAACCCAAACTTGCTAGTGCCACTGTCAGAATCTTGACAGTCCTGCTAATCCTTGTTTCTGTATAGCTAGGAATGAATAGAGTCCATATGTGAGGACCAATTTTTATGAGGTTATTTGGTTGTATTATGGTTACTGCTAAGGAAACTCCTCTCAAGGACTGAAAAATATTTAATGCAAAGACAAATGTATGAATCAGTATTACTGCTGTAAACTGACATCTTAAACAAGGTCATATAAAGCAGGGTCTGTAAGGAGAGGCAGAGTGCCTTAGTAGACTAAGATAGACAACCTGATTGACTCAGAACTCTTGGCTTATGTTTGATTTTCATCCACCAGGACTCCCAGGTCCTTTTCAGCAGGTCTACTCACAAGGAGTTCTTCTCCCAGTCTGCATTTGTATCTGGAATTACCCTGACCCAAGTGCAAAACCTTGCACTTTGCTATGCTGAACCTCATTGGGTTCCTTTCCTTCTGTCTTCCAGCACTTGTTTATCATGCTCCAACTACAGGCTGGGTACAAGGATACTTCAATGGGAAAACTAAAGAATGTTAAAAAGGACTTTGCATCAATTGGAAAGATGTTGAGGGGATCAGGGGTGCAGGTAGTGCTCCCTCTGTACTTCAGATGGGTAGCTGGGACCCAGAAAGAAGGAGAACATGTCTGGTAAATGAATGGCTGAGGAGATGGTGGCCTGATCAAGGCTTTGAGTACTTTGATATTGGACAGGCCTTAGAGAAACCAGGTGTGTGGGCTTCTAATGGACTCTGAATGAGCAAGTGGTGCACAAGTGTTCTGGGAAGCAAGCTCTCTGGATCGATTACCAGGGTTTTAAACTAGGTTTGAAGGGGGAAGGGAATTAGATGTGACAGAAAAGGGCTGAGGGATGTTGACACTGTTGGGGATTGCAGGGAAAAACCTCTGAGTTCTCCCAAAGGATCATGTGAGCACTCTTCAGGGAAGCTTATGTTAACAATACCCTGTTCAAAATCTTCTTGCATCCCTCTAGGGGTAACTGCACCTGCTGCTTCCCTAAAGTTTCTGTATACTGATGCATGTAACAAGGGAAATACACAGGATGAGCTGGGGATTTGTGTATGTTCGCAGGGCCATGATCTCAGTACAGTCTTGGAGATGTGGTGGGACAGCTCACACGACCGCAATGCTGTCAAGGAGGGATGTGTCCTTTTTCAGAAAGACAAGCTGGGGAAGAGAGGTGGAGGAGTTGCTCTTTATGTGAGAGCAACTAGAATGTAATGAGCTCCACCTGGGGGAGGGTGAAGAACACGTGGAGAGCTTATGGGAATAAAGGGGCTGGCTGGTATGGCTGATGTAATTGAGGAGATGTACTACTGGTCACCAGATAACAAGGATGAAATAGATGAGGCATTCTGTAAGCTGGAAGAAGCCTCACAATCATAGAATCACAGAATTGTAGGAGTTGGAAGGGACCTCTAAAGATCATCAAGCCCAGAGGCTGCTGCTGGGTCTGGTCTTGTTCAATTGATGACCTTGATGAGGGGATGATGTCCACCCTCAGCAAGTTTGCCAATGATACAAAGTTGGGAGGAGTGGCTGACACACCAGAAGGCTGTGCTGCCATTCAACAAGACCTGGACAGCTGGGTAGCTAGTAACCGGATGAACTTCAACAAAAGTAAGTTTAGAGTCTTGCACCTGGGAAGGAATGACTACTTGGATTGGTACAGGCTGTGACATGACCTGCTGGAGAGGAGCACTGTGGAGAAGGACCTAAAGGTCCTGGTGCATGACAGGTTGGTCATGAATCAGCAGTGTGCCCTGATGGTCAAGAAGCCAATGGTAACCTGGGGTGTATTAAAAGGAGCATGGCCAGCAGG
>VXAB01010557.1:189290-203141 GCA_013399175.1 Odontophorus gujanensis | reverse complement strand
TTGAGGGGATCAGGGGTGCAGGTAGTGCTCCCTCTGTACTTCAGATGGGTAGCTGGGACCCAGAAAGAAGGAGAACATGTCTGGTAAATGAATGGCTGAGGAGATGGTGGCCTGATCAAGGCTTTGAGTACTTTGATATTGGACAGGCCTTAGAGAAACCAGGTGTGTGGGCTTCTAATGGACTCTGAATGAGCAAGTGGTGCACAAGTGTTCTGGGAAGCAAGCTCTCTGGATCGATTACCAGGGTTTTAAACTAGGTTTGAAGGGGGAAGGGAATTAGATGTGACAGAAAAGGGCTGAGGGATGTTGACACTGTTGGGGATTGCAGGGAAAAACCTCTGAGTTCTCCCAAAGGATCATGTGAGCACTCTTCAGGGAAGCTTATGTTAACAATACCCTGTTCAAAATCTTCTTGCATCCCTCTAGGGGTAACTGCACCTGCTGCTTCCCTAAAGTTTCTGTATACTGATGCATGTAACAAGGGAAATACACAGGATGAGCTGGGGATTTGTGTATGTTCGCAGGGCCATGATCTCAGTACAGTCTTGGAGATGTGGTGGGACAGCTCACACGACCGCAATGCTGTCAAGGAGGGATGTGTCCTTTTTCAGAAAGACAAGCTGGGGAAGAGAGGTGGAGGAGTTGCTCTTTATGTGAGAGCAACTAGAATGTAATGAGCTCCACCTGGGGGAGGGTGAAGAACACGTGGAGAGCTTATGGGAATAAAGGGGCTGGCTGGTATGGCTGATGTAATTGAGGAGATGTACTACTGGTCACCAGATAACAAGGATGAAATAGATGAGGCATTCTGTAAGCTGGAAGAAGCCTCACAATCATAGAATCACAGAATTGTAGGAGTTGGAAGGGACCTCTAAAGATCATCAAGCCCAGAGGCTGCTGCTGGGTCTGGTCTTGTTCAATTGATGACCTTGATGAGGGGATGATGTCCACCCTCAGCAAGTTTGCCAATGATACAAAGTTGGGAGGAGTGGCTGACACACCAGAAGGCTGTGCTGCCATTCAACAAGACCTGGACAGCTGGGTAGCTAGTAACCGGATGAACTTCAACAAAAGTAAGTTTAGAGTCTTGCACCTGGGAAGGAATGACTACTTGGATTGGTACAGGCTGTGACATGACCTGCTGGAGAGGAGCACTGTGGAGAAGGACCTAAAGGTCCTGGTGCATGACAGGTTGGTCATGAATCAGCAGTGTGCCCTGATGGTCAAGAAGCCAATGGTAACCTGGGGTGTATTAAAAGGAGCATGGCCAGCAGGTTAAGGGAGGTGATCTTCCCTCTCTACTCTGCCCTGGTAGGCATCATCTGGAGTACTGGGCTCCCCAGTACAAAAAAGACAGTGATCTCCTGGAGAGAATGCAGCGGAAGACCACAAAGATGATAAAGGGCCTGGAGCATCTCCCATATGAGGAAAGGCTGAACAAACTGGGTTCAGCCCTGAGAAAAGAAGACTGAGAGGTGATCTTAATAATGTTTATAAATTTCTTAAGTGTGGGAGTTAAAGGGACATGTCCAACCTATTTTCAGTGGTCTGTGGGGACAGGACAAGGGGAAATAGCCATAAACTTGAGCATAGGAAGTTCTGCACCAAAAAAGGAGTTTCTTCACCGTGACAAAGCACTGGAACAGGCTGCCCTGGGAGGTTGTGGATTCTCCTTCTTGTGCAGCCTGCTGCAAGATGCCTGCTTTGCAGTGGGGTTGGACTAGATGATCTCAAGAGGTTCCTTCCAACCCCTACAGTTCTGTGATTCTGTGATTCCACCAGTAAGTGTTAAGAGAAGAATGAGACATGCAGGAGACTGGGAACTGTACTCATTTTGGGCAACTCAGCTGCTTCTCTTGTGTAAGCAAGTAAGGCNTTGAGGGGATCAGGGGTGCAGGTAGTGCTCCCTCTGTACTTCAGATGGGTAGCTGGGACCCAGAAAGAAGGAGAACATGTCTGGTAAATGAATGGCTGAGGAGATGGTGGCCTGATCAAGGCTTTGAGTACTTTGATATTGGACAGGCCTTAGAGAAACCAGGTGTGTGGGCTTCTAATGGACTCTGAATGAGCAAGTGGTGCACAAGTGTTCTGGGAAGCAAGCTCTCTGGATCGATTACCAGGGTTTTAAACTAGGTTTGAAGGGGGAAGGGAATTAGATGTGACAGAAAAGGGCTGAGGGATGTTGACACTGTTGGGGATTGCAGGGAAAAACCTCTGAGTTCTCCCAAAGGATCATGTGAGCACTCTTCAGGGAAGCTTATGTTAACAATACCCTGTTCAAAATCTTCTTGCATCCCTCTAGGGGTAACTGCACCTGCTGCTTCCCTAAAGTTTCTGTATACTGATGCATGTAACAAGGGAAATACACAGGATGAGCTGGGGATTTGTGTATGTTCGCAGGGCCATGATCTCAGTACAGTCTTGGAGATGTGGTGGGACAGCTCACACGACCGCAATGCTGTCAAGGAGGGATGTGTCCTTTTTCAGAAAGACAAGCTGGGGAAGAGAGGTGGAGGAGTTGCTCTTTATGTGAGAGCAACTAGAATGTAATGAGCTCCACCTGGGGGAGGGTGAAGAACACGTGGAGAGCTTATGGGAATAAAGGGGCTGGCTGGTATGGCTGATGTAATTGAGGAGATGTACTACTGGTCACCAGATAACAAGGATGAAATAGATGAGGCATTCTGTAAGCTGGAAGAAGCCTCACAATCATAGAATCACAGAATTGTAGGAGTTGGAAGGGACCTCTAAAGATCATCAAGCCCAGAGGCTGCTGCTGGGTCTGGTCTTGTTCAATTGATGACCTTGATGAGGGGATGATGTCCACCCTCAGCAAGTTTGCCAATGATACAAAGTTGGGAGGAGTGGCTGACACACCAGAAGGCTGTGCTGCCATTCAACAAGACCTGGACAGCTGGGTAGCTAGTAACCGGATGAACTTCAACAAAAGTAAGTTTAGAGTCTTGCACCTGGGAAGGAATGACTACTTGGATTGGTACAGGCTGTGACATGACCTGCTGGAGAGGAGCACTGTGGAGAAGGACCTAAAGGTCCTGGTGCATGACAGGTTGGTCATGAATCAGCAGTGTGCCCTGATGGTCAAGAAGCCAATGGTAACCTGGGGTGTATTAAAAGGAGCATGGCCAGCAGGTTAAGGGAGGTGATCTTCCCTCTCTACTCTGCCCTGGTAGGCATCATCTGGAGTACTGGGCTCCCCAGTACAAAAAAGACAGTGATCTCCTGGAGAGAATGCAGCGGAAGACCACAAAGATGATAAAGGGCCTGGAGCATCTCCCATATGAGGAAAGGCTGAACAAACTGGGTTCAGCCCTGAGAAAAGAAGACTGAGAGGTGATCTTAATAATGTTTATAAATTTCTTAAGTGTGGGAGTTAAAGGGACATGTCCAACCTATTTTCAGTGGTCTGTGGGGACAGGACAAGGGGAAATAGCCATAAACTTGAGCATAGGAAGTTCTGCACCAAAAAAGGAGTTTCTTCACCGTGACAAAGCACTGGAACAGGCTGCCCTGGGAGGTTGTGGATTCTCCTTCTTGTGCAGCCTGCTGCAAGATGCCTGCTTTGCAGTGGGGTTGGACTAGATGATCTCAAGAGGTTCCTTCCAACCCCTACAGTTCTGTGATTCTGTGATTCCACCAGTAAGTGTTAAGAGAAGAATGAGACATGCAGGAGACTGGGAACTGTACTCATTTTGGGCAACTCAGCTGCTTCTCTTGTGTAAGCAAGTAAGGCACTTAGTAACACTGAAGGAGCTCACTCTCTCCTAACATCCCTACTGACATTCAGACTGGATTTTTAGGATCAGGAAGTTATAGTGTCCTATGTTTTTCATACTCATTGTATTCCATGAAAAAGAAGTCCTTATTCCTATAATTCCATTTTGTTTGAGGATGACAGAGCACTGGAACAGGCTGCCCAGAAAGGCTGTACAGTCACCTCCACTGGAGATATTCAAAACCCACCTGGGTGCTTTCCTACTGCAGGGAAGTTGCTTTAGCAGGGTGTTGGACTGTGTTATCTCCAAAGGGTCCTTCCANAAGATCATCAAGCCCAGAGGCTGCTGCTGGGTCTGGTCTTGTTCAATTGATGACCTTGATGAGGGGATGATGTCCACCCTCAGCAAGTTTGCCAATGATACAAAGTTGGGAGGAGTGGCTGACACACCAGAAGGCTGTGCTGCCATTCAACAAGACCTGGACAGCTGGGTAGCTAGTAACCGGATGAACTTCAACAAAAGTAAGTTTAGAGTCTTGCACCTGGGAAGGAATGACTACTTGGATTGGTACAGGCTGTGACATGACCTGCTGGAGAGGAGCACTGTGGAGAAGGACCTAAAGGTCCTGGTGCATGACAGGTTGGTCATGAATCAGCAGTGTGCCCTGATGGTCAAGAAGCCAATGGTAACCTGGGGTGTATTAAAAGGAGCATGGCCAGCAGGTTAAGGGAGGTGATCTTCCCTCTCTACTCTGCCCTGGTAGGCATCATCTGGAGTACTGGGCTCCCCAGTACAAAAAAGACAGTGATCTCCTGGAGAGAATGCAGCGGAAGACCACAAAGATGATAAAGGGCCTGGAGCATCTCCCATATGAGGAAAGGCTGAACAAACTGGGTTCAGCCCTGAGAAAAGAAGACTGAGAGGTGATCTTAATAATGTTTATAAATTTCTTAAGTGTGGGAGTTAAAGGGACATGTCCAACCTATTTTCAGTGGTCTGTGGGGACAGGACAAGGGGAAATAGCCATAAACTTGAGCATAGGAAGTTCTGCACCAAAAAAGGAGTTTCTTCACCGTGACAAAGCACTGGAACAGGCTGCCCTGGGAGGTTGTGGATTCTCCTTCTTGTGCAGCCTGCTGCAAGATGCCTGCTTTGCAGTGGGGTTGGACTAGATGATCTCAAGAGGTTCCTTCCAACCCCTACAGTTCTGTGATTCTGTGATTCCACCAGTAAGTGTTAAGAGAAGAATGAGACATGCAGGAGACTGGGAACTGTACTCATTCTGGGCAACTCAGCTGCTTCTCTTGTGTAAGCAAGTAAGGCACTTAGTAACACTGAAGGAGCTCACTCTCTCCTAACATCCCTACTGACATTCAGACTGGATTTTTAGGATCAGGAAGTTATAGTGTCCTATGTTTTTCATACTCATTGTATTCCATGAAAAAGAAGTCCTTATTCCTATAATTCCATTTTGTTTGAGGATGACAGAGCACTGGAACAGGCTGCCCAGAAAGGCTGTACAGTCACCTCCACTGGAGATATTCAAAACCCACCTGGGTGCTTTCCTACTGCAGGGAAGTTGCTTTAGCAGGGTGTTGGACTGTGTTATCTCCAAAGGGTCCTTCCAACCCCTATGATTCTGTGATTTTTCTTTGTATTAGTATCTGACCTGTCTCCTGAAAATCATTTCTCTTTTCTTAAGTTCTGTTCTTCATTTAGGACAGAGAGTCCTTTCTTCAAGATGTGAATGTGAGATGTTCACTGTTAATGACCATGAAAAAAGACTTAGGCTTTATTTTGAGTTTGTCTTGGTCAGTCTGACACCAGTCATCCTTCTAGAATATTTGTCCAAGTAGTTATACTTTTTTTTCCTTTCTTTTCCTTCCTTTCTTTTCCTTCCTTTCTTTTCCTTCCTTCCTGCTTTCCTTCCTTCCTGCTTTCCTTCCTTCCTGCTTTCCTTCCTTCCTGCTTTCCTGCTTGCTTTCCTGCTTGCTTGCTTTCTCTTTCTTTTCTCCTCACTGTCCCATTTTTATTTCACTGCTGCCTATACTCTTGTAGGTTTTTTTGCCTTTCTCCAGCTGCCTTTGCTGCTCTGGCTTCCAGGCACATGATAATTAGTGTGTGGGACTGACAGCCATATAGTTAAACTATGTGCAATTTTATGGTCTTCATGGGCTTTCAATTCCTCTTAGTCTTTTGTTTTCCAAAGTTTTAACATCTTGTTTTTCCATCCAATCACTTGTTAAGCCTCAAGATTTAATTCCTTCAAGTATAAGCTAGCAGTTTGATGTTAATTTACATTTACATAAGATTTCCTGCATGGCAGAAGGCAGCAGAAATCAAACCTATGTCAAATTATTTTAATGGATTATTCTCACTGGCTTTTCATACACCTCTGCTGAAGATGTACTCTAGGCTTCTCTTCCCTATAAACATTTGTGTAAGTAAGTATCAGGAACTTTTTTTTTTTCTTTTTTTTCTAGTTACTTTTCTAGAAAAAGACACTCTGGTAGAAACTACTGCAGTACTATTCTGAGCGAGTGAAGGCAAAATCCTCGCCACCCCTTTGCTAACCATCATATCTCATGTAGATTATGGATTGGCCTAACTCTTCAGTAAGAAAGTGATGCGCATATACTACACATCATACTCATCATAATGCTCTGAGTCTGCTCCTTAGAGATGGTCCTTTCTGTGTAAATGGATCCATTTCAGTCAAGTGCCCTTGTTTACAATATTCTTGGCTATGAATCTGTGTTTCAATAGATTTTGGGACTTCAGAATCTTTGAAAATAATTTAAAAGCAAAGCAGAAAAAAAACTGGCCTTTTCACAGGCTTGCAGTAGATAACCAAGAGTCTTTTTGTGTAAGTTGGAAAAAAAACAAGACTTCCCTACACTGTTTTACAGAATGAATTCTTCTTGATGATAATAGTGTTTTTGTTAAAGAATTTGTCATCTATTTACAATGAAGAGACTGATATGTAACCAAATAATTTCCCCAAACACACATGCATTGAGATCAGATGGAACTGATATATTCTTGTCTAATCACCAGTATGAAGGAAGCCAAAGAACTTTTAAGCCATGGCCAATAATTTCTGCTAGTTTAGGGAAAGAGATGTGATGACTGATATAATTTGTGCACTCATTGATGAATATATCCACACGAATTGCTTCAATATTTAACCTTTTCCTAATACAGAAAATACAGTTTATGTTCAGCTTGAGTTTCTTTAATTTATACTCTGCTCACGCAAGAAGTTCACCCTGTAACAGAAAGCTTTGCTTAATTGTTTGTGAAATGCAGAGAATTGTTAACAGCAGCTGGTGGAAGATGCTAGGACTTTTGTTTTCCCTTGGCACAGGTTTTATTTTGGAGCTCCTATAAAGAATGTTTCCTAGGAGGCATCTTTGCCTTGCCTAAGTGCGTGCTCTGGCACTGACCCAACACTGTATAACTGCTTACCTTTGATAACGAGGGGAAATTCCCCCTGATGCAAAGATGGTTTTGCACCTTACTTGTAAAAGTAATCTAGCTCCTAAAGGATCAAATCTTTTCATGCTCATAGTGAATTACTGCCACAGAGGGAAATGGGAAGAGTCCCTTTATACCACTAGGGATTCTTATACCATCAACTTATTCAAGAAAAAGTTCACTGGAGATTATAGATACACCTTCAGTGTTCAACTCTCTTTCACAAATGACTCACTCAGAACTGTTTTTATTCAGTGGGTGCCAGATGGCATTCGTCACCACTGTTTTTTCATGACACATGTTTGAAGTACCAGTCAGTCATTTGGCTCTCACAGTCTTACACAGTATGACCACAGGTCTTGCTGGCTGAGGAATTGAAGTGGATGTTACAGAGGGAGTGAAAAACAGAGGTGAGGATACTCATGATGTTTTTTCCCCTCATGTGTCTCTTGCAGCCTTCTACTGTTTTTTTTTGCCTTCAGGCACTTTTTGAGCCTCCACTAGTTACTGTGCTTTAGGAAACCCTCATTGGATTTCTCTTAATTAAATTTCTCTGATCTTGCTTTGGCATCATGCAAACTCATGCTCAGAATTATTCTGCCCAGCCTGTCTCTGTGGTGTCTAATGCCTCTGACCAATCCTGGTTCCAAACAAACAAATTATACACAACAACAACCAACCAAACAGGAAACAAACAAATAAAAAAATCCCTCTAAACAGATAAGTTCTTTGTGAAAGGAAAGCAGCATGTTTCCTAACTAAATTCTTGATATCTTTCATTTGGTTATAACCAATATAAAAAAAACAAACAAACAAACAAAAAAAACCCTTGTGTTTCCACCACCCAAGAGGGTTGTTTCATGGAAGTAGAAATAATTCAAGCTGTACATGTTATAAATCAGCACCTTAGCACCTTTCAGGTGCTGTATACTTAAGGAACTGATATATTATAAATCAGAAAATGTTTACTGATGATGTTCTGTTCTCCCCTTCCATTCTCCATTAATTTCTTTGCACCAAAGGCCAGAAGATGGCCAAGCTAATGGGGACAAAGGGGAGCAGCCTGTTTAGCTCATCCCATTACGCCACTTCTGAAACTAGTAGGAAGCAGGAAGTGAGTCAAAAGCTTGGAGAATGAGTTCATTGGAGTTTGTGAGACGAGAACAGCACATAACTAAAGATTTGGGGTTTTGGAGACACGGTTCTTGAAGATTTTTTAAAGACTGATATATTTTCAGTCAGCCTAGCAGTTCAGAATCTGCCTCAGCTCTGTGAAAACACAATGAAAATCCTCTGTATAACAAGTAGTAACCTTTCAAAATATGAATATGGCTTCTTGCCTTCCCTGGGTGAGACAGTAAAAGCAAGTTGCTATTGCTTGCATCTGTATTTACTAACGAGTAGTATGAAGCTGTAATTCCTGAACTGAGAGATTTCTTCATTTTTCTTGACTTTGGTTTCCTGTAAGATAGCATATAGTCTTTTACTTTGCCAATCCTTTCTAGCATGGCTTAGCTCAGGAACTAATTTCCCTATCAGCTACTCAGCCAGCTCTATATTTGTGTTTTCAATGGAGAGTTGATTACATAGACTCAGCGTGGGGTAGATGCTGTCTGGCTTTCAGTGATATACTTGGAAGGATTCTGTTTATGAAAGTATCTTTAGTGGGTGAAGAAGTGAAAATGCATGATTTAATTCCACCCTTGTTTGATTCAGTGTTTGCATAAAATAGTAGGAAGTGTTGACTATGGAACTTTGTTGGGCAAAGAATATGCGGAGCACATTACATTTCATTTGCACTGCTTTGTTCCCTTGGACATAAGAGCTATATTATAATAGGATATTTTTGGTTCTGTTTTTTTTTTCTTTCTTCTTTTTTTACAAGAGTGCTTATTGACATTCTTCTGTAGCCTGAGCTCTAAATTAGTATAGCAGAGAAAGTGAGGTACTGGGATTCTGTATCTAGGATTTACTGCTTCATCAGAAACAACAGATCTATTTAGCTTTTCCCAGTGAGAAAGAAACCTTAGTCTTCTAAGCCACAGGTGTTTAGACTGAATGACCATATTTGAAAATGTTTAGTTGTCACAGAATGGTTTGGGTTGGAAGGGAACTTCTAAAGTGTCAACTGCACCACTTAGCTTAGTGTCATCTGCAAAATTGCTGAGGTTGCACTCGATCCCACTGTCCATGTCACCTACAAAGATGTTAAGTAACACTGATCCTAGCACTGATCCCTGAGGAATACCACTTATCACCAGTCTCCACTGGGATATTGAGCCATTGACTGCAACTCTCTGAGTGCAACCATCCAGCCAATTCCTTATCCAGCAAGCAGTCTATCTATCAAATCCATTTTTCTCTAGTTTGGTGACCAGGATATCATGAGGGACAGTGTCAAACACTTTGCACAAGTCCAGGTAGATGACATCAGTTGCTCCTCCTTTCTCCACTTATACTGTAACTCCACCACAAAAGGACACCAAGTTTGCTGGGCATGACTTGCCCATGATGAAGCCATGTTGGTTACTACCAATTGCCTCATCTTTATTTTCCATGTGTCTTAGTAGGGCCTTCAGGAGGATTTGCTCCATGATCTTGCCAGGCACAGAGGTGCGACTGACTGCCTCAGAGTTTCATGAATCTTCATTTTTCCCTTCCTGAAAATGGGCTTTATGCTTCCCTTCTTCCAATCAATGGGAACTTCACCAGGCTGCCATGACTTTTCCAATATGACAGACAGCAGCTTAGCAAAATTGTCCATCAGTTCTCTCAGAACCTGTGAATGGATCTCATCAGGTGCCATGACTTGTTAACCTTCAGGTTTTTTAGACAGTCTCAAGCATGATCTTCACTTACAGTGAGCAGATGTTTTCCCAGTTCTTATCTTGGCTTTCTGCAACATAGTTGTTAGTAAAGATGTGTTATACTACTGCACATCTCTTTGCCTTGACCACTACTCATTATGTCTGTGATATACAGTTGATCTGTCCAGTTCCTGTCTTTTGTTTTCTTCATGGGCAAAAGAAAATCTCTAGAGATACAACCTCCTTTAATTCACATGACTCCTATTTATCAAGAAGTTCAGATGTTTTGAAATGTCCTGCTAAAGAGGAATTTCTTTGGAGGGAAAGGCTTCCCATTTTATTGGTAAAACATGAAATTTGACTACAAACAATGTAAGATAGATCTGCAAGGGCAAAGACTGTCTAGAAGACAAAGCCAGTTGCTCATGTGTTTTCTGTTGCCAAAGACATGGGGAGAAGTGTGGACTCTGAATTATGAACAACAAGAATGAAAAGTCTTCCTATATATTTACCCCAAGTCTTTGCAATGAGCAGAAAGGTGAATTTTAACAGTATTTGTATTAAAAGCACATCTTTCTGTAATATAATAAATTTTGTGTGTGGAATTTACATGTCAGTATATAAAATCCTTTCTGTTACAAGTCTTGCAATATAGTGAAATGCATCATGGCAAAGAAAATATTTGAAGGACAGTAAAACAGTAGTTCACTGTACATGTCTGGATTTTTGCTTGTAAGCAGGAAGACCAAAGTAGGAGAGGAAAACAAGATTTGACTGCTTTGACTGCTGTGACCACTTCTGGCAGTGGAGGGGAGGTAAAGGGTTACTAAAGCAGAAAATAACCACATGGCATACGAGGAAAATGTTATTTGAAACACCATTCCAAGCAGACAATGAGTAAAGCAAAACTGCATTAATTAAGCAAGGGAAAAAGGTTGTGTCTAGTAAGTGAGAGAGATAAGGGGAGCTATGGGATGAAGTTTAGCTATGTGCAGAGATTGCAAAGTTTTTGTCAAACAGAACTGCCAAGTACCGCCTAAATGTAAGGACCTATATGCTTTCATTTAGGTTTAAGATCTTTCTAGATAAAACCTCCTGTTGCAGACAGAATAACAATTAAATTCAGAGTGATCAAAAAAGAAGTAACTGGAAGTAAACTTCTTAGAGGGAGCTTGGTTGGAATTTAGCAGAAGCTCTAGAGCTGACCATGCTAAGTGTATTCATTGTTAATAATATAATTTAATATAGAGTAGTGCATACAAAAACAAACAAAGAAACAAAAAACACAATCTGAGGAAAAAAAACTGTTTCTTAATGCACTTTTATTATTTTCACTTTTCCCAAAAATATGCTTGAAAGGGAGGTTGAAGACAAGATTTCAATAAATGCTATGAAACAATGTTTCACACTAAAACAAACAAACAAAAATTCCCTACACAAATCCCAGTATAATCAACACAGTTTTCCAATATATATTTCCTACCAGATCAAGTCAAAACATTGTTTAGAGGTTATGGAGAACAATAGGTGCAGAGTGAGGACCTTCTAATCAGTCTTGGAAGGTAAGTGTCCTTTATCTTGGGAAAACAGAGACCTTGATATCTCTACTTCTTTCAGAACAACTGAAACCAGACTGTGTATCACAGAAGAAAAGCTAAAGTTTAAAGTGATGATGATGGGGATGTAAAGGATTTCAGATAATGTACTCGTCTACAGACAGATCCAAGATGATCTTCCCAAATAAAATTCCTCTGTTAGCTGAGATGCCTATGTTAAAGACCATGCTGATTCTTTGAATGCATCTGCAAACAAAATATTACTGCTGTATTAAAGTCCCTAAAGACTTAGCCAAGTGTTGAGAATGCAATTTAAGAACAGCTTAATAACTGTTTTTTTTTATTGCCCATGTACATTGGCTGGCACATACCATCTCACATGGATCATAATCAAAGATGCCACAGGCCTAGTCATGTTAGAACAAAGCTCATTTTGCAGTTTAACTATGGACAGAAACTGGTCTATACTGAGTGGTTTTCCCTGCAGTTGGCAGTGTTACCTGTCATCACTCTGAAAAAGCAAGCTTTTGTCTCAGAGATGATCAGGACAATCATGTTTTAGTAATGAGAGTGTGTTTACAATCTCTGTTCTTCTTATCTCTTGTTAATGCTGCATTGATAGTGGTGTGAGGAAAGCCTCTACTGACTTGTGAAGAATGCAGAAAGATTGTTGTAAATCAGCTCAGCAAAGATAAGTCCAAGCAAAGATACTACTGGTGGCTCTGAAGATATCACAAATCATGCTTGGATTTGACTGCTCATTTAAATGAGTTAAACATGTATCTTCAAGGTGAAAATCAACTTATCTATGCTGTTTCAACCTGTAACATTGTTCAAAATGAAACTTAAATTATGGCAACTCAAGTTGCGGCAAAAAAATTTTATGCATTTTGATACGCTGACTGATCACAATCCTGTGAGCTGCAAAAAATATGTAGCCGTGCTTTCAGTTTTCATAAAGGAATTTGAGAATAGGCCTCATGATTTCTGAAACAAATAATCAGTTTTTGGTATGTTTGTGACTTTGTTTTCAGTTGAGATAAATACATTATGTGTTAATTTTCCAATGGAATGTATGGATCAGACATTCAACTCAAAGAAGACTTGGATCCTGTCTCTTTTCTAGATGTTTGTAAGATCTGTCATACCAGAGAAAAATATCCTTTGCCTCACCATCACACCATATTCACGTTGTTACCTTTTGGCACTACATACAGTTATTAACAACTGTTTTCAAGGATGAAGTGCTGGAAGAGTAAAACTTCATCAGAAATCTCCGACAGCTTGAGAATTCTCTAGGAATTGAAGCTACTTCTGTTGAACCAGACATTGATGCTTTTGTTTCACAAAAAAACAAGTCAAATATCACACTAGCTTTATGTTTTGTTGCCCTCTTTTTTAATGTATTATTAAAATTTTTGAAATAATAAAATAAGTTGCACTTGTTCACACAGAGATCTTCATAGGATGGATGTTTATGAAAAAGTTTGGGAAGCAGAAATATTGATGAATATTTTTGAAGTCAGAAGGGAAGGATATTGATCGTGGTGATGCTGCTTTAAAAAGAGTAAATTGTAATTTTTTTGTTATTGTGAAAACTAGGATTCCTGAGGGGAATGTAAAAATTCAGCTCACATTGATGCTCCACTGAAGTTACAAGTTTAGAAACTTTTATATAAAATCTCTTTAACTTTTGCTTTTGGCTCATCTCTGACAGCCTTTTCTGCCACAGATCTCTGACTTCACTGCTACAAATTTGTTCTGCCTCAAAAACATTTATGCATTTTCTCTCTGAGAAATTTCTAAAACATGTATAGAGAATAAATGTAATTACTGAATTAAAGGTGCAAATTAATAACAAAAGTAACCTAAGAAGCTAATAAAATTACTTCAGCGCAGCCAACAAAAGAGGGATGGGGATCTCTATGTCAGCATGAAGAATGATGCTTTTTGCTTTGCATTCTATTGTGACAAAGCAGAGAACCTACTGCTTGAGATGTCATCAAAAAGGAGACAAAATGTGCATCTAGAAAGCAACCTGAGCTCATTTTCACTAACTTCAAGATATATTGGCTCCTTTTCTTCACCTTCTCATATATGCATTTCCTTTACCTTCTTATATATGGAAGTTCAATAATTAGATTGTTTTAATTGTAATGGTTGTGGTTGTTGTGGTTTGATTGTGAAAATATTCTGTGGCTTTTGCTAGCTTGCACTTGGCAAACCCTCCTTGTCTTCATATCTGCTGATGAAATATGTTGTCTTTTAAGGGATTTT
>VXAB01010557.1:100776-180947 GCA_013399175.1 Odontophorus gujanensis | reverse complement strand
AACCGGGTAAAGGCTGAAATAGAGGAAAAGGAGAAAAAAGCCTATGTCGGAAAATTGATCAACAGCTCCAATCACATCTCAAATTTCTGGGTCTTTTAAAAGATAAAGCCAACAAAATCTTTTTATGTGTGCAAAATAACAGTAGAGAAAAAAAGGGCATTTTTAGATATCTATTTCCTTGTGATAGAAATAGGAACTTAAAGTACTTATTTCATTTAGAACATCAAAAATAGAAATTTGAAAATGGTTTAGAAAATCATTCTGTCCTAGGTACAACAGAGCTCATCATTTACAAACAACATTGTGTTGCTTGTAAATTTTTTTAGATCTTCAAATACAATAGGAAGAGGGATATCAAATGCAAAAATATTAACTAATGCTAGAAGCATGAAATGGAACTGTTTGTACTAAATGTGTACTAAAACTGTACAGAACTAGTGCAGTTATGTAAGATGCAAATTTGTGTTTGTGTGCCCCTACAGAAGAGCACACACACATACACCTGTATATCAGCACATGATTATGGACTGAACTGTATTTTCTCTGTGTGTGGAAATATGTGTAAAATATACAGATTTTTTAATATATTATGTGTAGATGATTTCAGATTGTTAAGACATAAGGAACTGGAAAACTACAGCTTCTACACTGTTTCTGCAGTTGCTGGAGGAATCTGTCTTACCTGAGCAGGCTGGTTGTCTTCATACAGACAGACTAAATGACCCCATCAGGGTTTTCCTGCCCTAGCACTACAAGGGAAGCTTCTGCAGCAGGTCTAATGCACATAGTCCTAGATCTGTCAGTCTCTCATTTCACTGTTTGCTCAAGGTGTAAATCATTTCCAAGTGCTTTTTTGGGTGACACGTCGTTATTCTGCATCCACCCTGATCCCGCTTGTTCCTCATGTTACAGCTGTAGCTCAGCAACGAATTTATTGATGCTCACCCTGAAGTGAGTAATGGCACTATTTGGTTATAAAACACAGCACACCAAAAATGATCCCAATTTTGTTTCAAGTAGAAATGTGTGGGAGATCTTGTCACATTGAGTCTGTATCTGCCTGGAAAGAAAGGGAGGAGCCTGTGCAGCATAATCAGAGTTTGAATAAGTTCTCACAAGTCTTTTGCTCCTTTATGGCCATTGACGTGCTACATGGAATATGTTGCAATTCCTATTAGAAACTGGGGCCTGTCCTGGATTTGTGTTGTGGTCACTCAAGCATATTATCTCTGTTTTGCTGTGCTAAAACTCAGACAGCATATGCTGGTTTTGTCTGTTTATGTAGACAGCAGGAGACAATGCTGACTCCTCACTGAAGCATGGATGAGATATTACTATTCTTGGTCCCATGCAGCAGGGCAAACACAGGCATGTTCTATGATGGGTACTGGACAAAGCAACAGATCACCAAAAAGTTTTTCCTGCTTTCCACCTTCATTTCTCCCTCCTTTATCTTCTAACTTGGGTGTTGGCAGTGAAGTAAGTCATGTAGGCTTTCAAGGTAGAAGAAAATGTTTACTTTTCCCTTTCTATTGAAGTCTCTCTTGCCCCATTTAATTTCAGAGCTGGGTAATGAAGCCAATGCTATTGCTGTGTTTGTGACTGGAAAAAAAAAAAACAAAAAAAAGACCATGAAGTAATCCTCTGATAAATTCAGTGATTAGTGTTCTGTAGTTCTCCTTTACATTAGTTTGACATATACCTGCTGTGCCAATCTGTTAGCCAGAATGACTGTTGTCTTTGAGAATTGTCTTTGAGAAATACGCATGCATGTTATCTCTGTGTCTCTCCCTCTCACAGTGAATGTAATACAGGTCACTAAGAGAAGATTTGGAAAACAGGGAACGATAATTCTGCAGTGAGACAAATAAGAAGTATCCTATCATAATGCAGGAGGTTATCTCCTTCCTGAATGTGGTAAGTGGAAGAATCAGCTAAGATCACTTAATGTTTGTCCAGTCCAGTTTATAAAACCTCCAGGGATGGAATCTGCACAATCTCTCTGGACAACAAATTCCACTGCCTGCCTGTCCTTGGGGAAAAAAGGCTTGGATCTATCTTATTTAAGCTTATAGCTGTTATTTCTTGTTATATGGTTCCATCCTTGCTACATGGTTCTACATTCCCTTGTAGATAGTGGGGACATGATAAGCCCCTTGACAGTGCCCCCAAAGCAACCTTCTCTCTAGGCTAAACAAATTCTTATCCTTATTCTGTCCTTACTGGGCAAGTGCTTCAGATCCCACTATCTTGGTGGCCCTGTGTTGCACTTCCTCAAGTTTGTACATGCTCTTATTCTACTGTGGGGACCAAAACTAGGGTGGTGAAGTCTGAAGAGTGCCGAGAAGAGACAGATAACCCTTCCCCTAGGTCTGCAAGCTGTGCTCTTCTTGTTTCAATCCAGGAGGCTGACTGTATTTTCTATTCGCTGACAAGTCTTACATTCAGTTTACTTTTCACCAGAGCCCCCAGGGCCTCTTCTGCAAAGCTGCTCCTCAGTCCATAAGCTGTGGTCTCTGTGGATTCCAGGCTTTCTTCCTTCCCAGTCTCCTGTAACAAATAAGTAACACCAAGGATACAGCAGTGTTGCATCGGCCATGTTTTGCAGTTCTCCTCATTGACTGCTTGCTGGATCTATATGTAAATAAGATGCTTTCTCCTCAAGCTATGATATGGTTTCCTAGACTGAACTACATCTCTGTTGCTGGGGACAGAATACTGATGGATGTCCCATGCTCTCAGCTGTGGTCCCATGCTCTCAGCTGTCCCACGCCACCGGCCCCGCTGCTCCCCACAGGAGGGGGGGAGGGGGGTGGTGCAGAAACAGGGGAGAGGGAGCGGAGGGATCCCGCACAACCCAGGTAAGATGGATGTCCCAGCTCTCAGCTTGTTTGCTTCATACACATAAAGTATACTACTTGAACTTCTTTGATGGGAAACAGCATAATGTATATTCTGAAGATGGACCTGTGCTTTGATTCTGATTAAAGCTCTGTTATTGATAGTGCAAGGTGTTGTTTTTTCTCCAGCTGGAGTGGGATATTGCAGGGGGAACAAAAACACATTTCTCTTTCTCCCCCCACCACTGATCTGGGAATTGGAGAAGGCAAAGCTCCTCTCCTTCTGTTGCATCTATGTTCAGCCTCTGCAGCCATCCTCTAGGTTTTGACCACGCCAGTGTACTGCAGCTGTTCAACAAGAATAACATACTGGTATCAATATCCAGGGTGTATGGTCTCAATGTTAGAGATATGCAGTGAGAGAGTGCTACCTCACTATCACACTGGGTTGGCTCAGTCTCCTCAGCTGCTCAGCCTTTGTCCTCCCCACTGAGGTAAACCTGCTGGAGATGTATGTTATCTCTGACTCATGTTGTGATATGGTCTGCAGAGGCATACTGACAAGAGTATTGAATGTATTTGAATTTTGTACCCATGGACTTCAAGATAAACCCTGTGCTACAGCAAATCCATGAAGCCCTCTAGTTGCTCTCTGATCCTGTACTTAGAGTAGTTCTCATTCTTCCTTCAATAATGAAGAAACTACATCAGCAGATGTCTACACAGATATTAAGATGTGGTTCTGTGATTTCCTACATGAGGTAGTGTCTTTCATCTTCCTTTGAACTGTCATGGAAGAAAGAGGCTCATACAGCTTGTGTAGCCTCCCTGTAAACCCTTAATGTTCAGATTATTTTTAAGGTGAAGCACACATCTTTTAATTATCACTATAAGGTCTTACATAGAAAGAGAGGAAGTAAAATCCATAAGGTATATGGGTATATGTCATTCCTTGTTGTAGGGTGAATACCCAAATGAATAGTACTGTGTAGGGTAATGACCCAAAATGAATAGCACCCAAACAGTATAATCAAGATGGGTAGTATATACATATATACCCAGATTATTCAGGTGGTATAAAAACACCTGACAATATAGGAATGGCTTACCTGACACTGAAGGTCAAGGCTCACCTGGAACTCCAAACAGAAGGGATCTCCAACAAGAGATCTTACCCCAGTGATGGTTGGCCCTTAAATGGGGTCTGGGAGAGGTGGAGCCAGACTTCACCCCTTCCCATCATGCAGGTGAATTACCTTCACCTGTACTCCCGTGGCTGACTTAGTGCTTGTCTCAGATGATCAATCAGTGGTTCAGGCTGAGATTCAACAGTTCTCATATTCTTGTCCCATTTTTTCCAGCCACACAGGGTACAGGTGAGAATTAGCCCATTAGCACTATGTACTATCATCTATGGCATTTCAGATGTTAGTAAGATTGAGACTCTGGGACAGACATTTGACTGAGTTCATTCAGGGACAAGGAAGAGCAGAAATAAAATTAAATTTAACACCAGAAATACTCTATTTTTCTATTATTCTAATTTTTTGAAGTAAGATCTTATGAAATTTAAGTCATTTATTCAGTGAAAGAAGTCTCTCCACTATTAAGAGTTGTGAAAGGTTTAGTCTGATCAGTTTGATCTGAACTCAGCTTTATGGTACACATCATCTTAATGCTTTTTTGGTTATGAGTTCATTGTTCCTCTCTATTGTTCCCTAGAGTACTCTGTTGAAGTTAAAAACTTGCTTTGCAGGTAGAATCTGAGGCTTCATTCCTCCTAACATCTCAAGAGATGAGAAATGAATACCAGGTAAAGAGAGGGAATCAGTAGTTAACTATTTCTTTCTTCTTGTAGATCTAGATTCACTTAAGCAATGTACATTACATTACACTACCTGTACCAATTGTTCCAAATCAGTCTGTTAAGTTAGATACAACTCAAAAGTTGCTACACTGAGATCCTTCCACCATGTGATGCTATGAATGCTGAATGAAAGCCATCTTGAATACGAGGTAAGGAAGTTTCCACTAGCAGCTTCTGATATTAACAGAGTTGGCTGGGATACTGAAAAATAGCCTCCTCTATTTTTGTTATAGTGGTCACTATAAAGATGCAGTTGAAAGTTGAAACTCATCGCTTTGGATGACAATATCTTAAGTTGCTTTTCCCACAGCTGTTAAAACTATTTAGAGTTTGGTCTTTATTCTTCCTAATATTGCTGTTATACCTTGATCTAGGAAGGACAGTAGGAATTTCCATCTTACTGCTCTTTAAATGGAATTTGGAGTGGTGTTAACCTAGAAAGCAATACATTCCTTGTAAGTAAGAGATCAACGCTTAAAGCAACTTAAACTAGCTGCTCAGATCTCAAGTATGGAACTTCACCACTGTTGAAAGTGCTTGTTTGCCACTCGCTTAGGTTTTGTACAGCACCTTGCCATCCCATGACTGAATAACACTCCATTTCTTGGATTCAGCTCTTTGCTACCTGGTCTTTTTTCTACCTGTAACAGAAGTTTCCTCTAGCACAGTTAGTTTATCCCCTTGGTGGTTTATCTAGAGATGAATGAGGATAATGTTTTTCTTCTACTTGGAGGGCTGCAATGTGAAGCTTATTGAATTAATATTGATATCAAGGTACTAAAATGCTGCCTGCCAACTGGTATTTTGCATTTAAAAAAAAATAATATACATATATATATATAAAACAAGCTGAAAACCACCAGGGAAGAGCCTTAAACAAACAAGCTCATCTGACTGTTTAGTACATTAATAGGAATTTTAGGCAGGAGTGATACCAATGAGTGTTAGGGTTGTCCAGCCTCTGTCTTAATTGCTTGGGCTGAAACTCTCTATGCAGGTCTTAAGGTGAAGCACACATCTTTTATAACCACTATAAGGTCTTGCATACAAAGAGAGGAAGTTAAATCTATAAGTCGTAGGTTATTTATGTATTTTGAAAAACTATAGATAAAATACCTTAGCTGTTTTCATAAATGAATCTAAGAAAGCTAAGCAGTTTTTCCTGCATTAGAAATGTCTCACCTGCTTTTCTTTGGAAGACTTGCACTTATGTCTCAGCTGTGAGTCTCTGATTGTGTGAGTGCCTCTGAGAAAGTCCATGTTCTGTTTTCCCATGCATCACCTAAGGGGTAATGGCAGTCATCTTTCCCATAGAGGCGTTCAGGAACATAATGACTGATTTTGTGAGGTACTACTGCAACTCATGAGGATGTTTGTAGCTTGATTTTCAACCCTGGATTACTCACATTTCCTCATGGGTATGAAGCTGAATGGTAATTATCTTCCCTGTTTGGGCCCATTTTTTGCTGAAGTCCTGTCTGTTGTTTGAAATATCTACTATGCAGTCCTCAAGAGTTGTGCATGAGATAACTGTATTCCAATCCTTCCAATTGCCTGTCAGGTAAGGGAAGCACTATTGGGTAAATGGAAATTTTTCTTATTTGAAGCAAGGCTGTTGACTTAGCAAGCTCTCTGCAGCAAGTAAGATGATGGGCTCTAATTGAATGGCAAAATGAAACGAAGTAGTGAATGGGTGGCAGCTGAATGAGGGCTCAGTGGATTGACAATGGGATAAGTGTAGGATAAGTGTAAGACGTGTAATGATAAGAGCATGTCCTTGAAGATTTTCTGGGATACAGCTATTATGAGCAAGCCAAGTGTTCATGATGATTGTATATATTGTATGCTACAGATTTTGTGTAAGCTGTGCGCTGAGTAAAATGATGGAGTATACTTTACTGAGAAAGGGATTATTCTTTGTCTAGTGCTACAGTCATTGCCTTTAATTCTCCTGTATGATATGTTAAACTGCTGCATGATTTTAAAAACACATTTATACATTGATACTCTTCTAGAATTAGTTATATTTATTAGCTCTGACTTTCACCAGCTACAACAAAATAAATTTCAATACATCTTAGCCAATCTGGGCACATTTTATCAAATAGGAGCATGAAAGATTTCCTCTGATCTCCTATCCTGTTTTTCTTCTCCTCCCTTTGCCTAACTGCTCCTTTATTACATAGCATGAAACTGGATTATGTGAGGTTGTGTTGCCTGTTGTGTCAGAGAGTGTTTCAAAAAATGCTACAGTAAGGCTTCCTAAAAGGCTCTTGGTCATCTGAAACCTCCAAGAGTGTCTAGAGGATCCAGCAGAAATCAAAAGCCTGAGATTTGAAAATGCTGTACATTCTTGGACCAGATACCTTCTTCTTGGGCTTTACCTTTTCTTGAAATGGTAAAAGCTGAGGAGCAGAAAGCTTCATCACCATAGAAACTCTGCATCAAAACCAAGAGGTAAATTGAGCATCTCAATTAATTACATGAACAGCTTTTTCTGTGCATTAACTACTGAGCTGTTGAGTATCCTGCTGCTTGCCTGAAGCATGCATTTGGGCCTATCATCTGCTTGCCAGTCATGGTATTGATGTTGCACTTCTACAATGCAGTGTTAAAGGCCTTCTTGTGCTGTTGGCTGTATCTCAAAACTAGAGGAAAGGTGTTGCAACCAGTATGAAATTGGTGCCTGCAACCAGTTGGATGTTCCACATCGAAGCTTAATATAGTGGTCTCTTCCTTACACGTTGGTTGAGTTGCAGTTACCTCCTTGTACTATATATGTGTTTAACCTGCAGACTTGTGCCTTACTGTGTAAGGTTTTATATATTAATATTTAGATGCTTAGGGAAGTTTATGTTATCAATCTATTTAAATTAATTCTAATTCTTTTTAGCCTGTTCTTACCAGAATGGATAGAGTAACTATAATGTTACAGTTCAGGTAGTAATAGGTAGTGGAGCACAATGGAGTCCACAGTGTAAAGAAACTATTCACAACTCAACTCCATTGGGCATCTGTTAAGTATATTTCTACCTAATGGGAATATCTGCTCCAGGTTATTCTTGAATGATCTAAGGTCATCTACACAAGGAATCCAGAATATAATATTTGCTGCTGTGCAGGCCATGTAACTTCAAGTGTTGGTGTCAGCATTTTTGTTTTGTCTTTCACTGGCAGACATCAGACCTCAGATGGTGGGTTTTGGTGAGAAAACTCTTCCAAATAAGAGCTAGAGATGGGACTTCCTTTATTTCAGAGTGACTGAGATAAGTACAGTTTAGTTAGTCAACCTTAGGGATCTGTCATAATATCAGAGGTGAGGAAGAAGTAACATAAGGGAAAATCCAGGTTGGATATTTGGATTTTTTTTTTCTCAGAATGAGTGGTAATGCACTGGAACAGGCTGTCCAAGGAGATGGTGGAGTCACAGTCCCTGGAGGTGTTCAACAAAAGGGTAGGTGTGGCAGTAAGGGACATGGTAAGTGGGCATGATGGCGACGGGTTGGCTGTTGGACTAGATGATCTAAGTGGTCTTTTCCAACCTGAATGATTTTATGATTTAACTGATTTGTTATAGAATTTTACACTAGGCTAGAATGACTTGCCTCTTTTGGTTGGAGATATGAGTGTGATGCCTAATCATGGTGTGTATTACCATTTATGGTGTTCTTAGAGGTTTATATTCCTGGCTTGAAACTGTGATGCAGTCTCTAGCCTTGAAATTGAAGTTATGACTGAAAATGCAGGTGTTTCTCTAGGCTGTGTCACAGATGTCTGTGGCATGTCCTTCTTTAGAGTATTGTAGCCATTTCTGAAATCAACACTTTACAAACTGTACATGACTTAGCTCTCTATTGAAATGGTGCAAATCACTGCTCCCACCACGCCAGACTTTTACATCCATACTGTACTCCCTTGATGCAGCTGAAGGTGCACAGTCTGCAGTTACCAGGTAGCGAGGTAAAAGAGCCATGTGTGTTAGCGAGCACTGCATGCTCTTAGTGCTGGATTTTTTCCTCCTCATTGCAGACCAGTGCCAACAAGAGATTTAGGGTGGGTAGATCGTCAGTGATGTAACACAGACATGCTGATCTAAAGCAGCTGAAGATAAAGGGACTGACTAGTTTTTCTCATATGTGCTTTTGTAACTCAGATGTGGTGTTCAAGAAATAGCTCTCATAAGCAAAGGTGGAAAATATTTGCTTTCAAGCTGATTACGTGTATCTCAGCAGTTACATTTTGCAATGCACTCACTGACTTAGGAGAAATAAAGTCTGTCTGAGCTTTTAGTGTTTGTTTCAAAAGAACCATGTTTTGCTGTCAGCTAGGGGGATGATGATTTAGATTTGCTTACAATTAGTTACGCAGTGAGGTCATCTCCCCTTGCACCCCAAATCACAGCAGGGAAACCCCTTGGCCATACATACCCCAAATACTGTTTTTCAGCTTTTGAGAAATATTTCACAATACTGTCTGCTTTTACATGGATGCCTCTTTTAAGGTTTAAAACAGATAACATTTCTTTTTCCATTTATTTATTTATTTATTTATTTTTGAGTGGTGTAAAAGCCCTTTGAGACAACTGCTCCTGATAGTCTTTGGTTGGGAACTGGAATTGTTACCTAAAAGGGTATTAATTTAAACCTTATATGGACAATAGTTTATATAGTAACTTGTTTTATAAGATATATGAAGACTGAGGAATGGGAAGCTATTCCAAGGGAGTTGGATTTAATGTTTGCTGGCTTGTGCATTTTGCTTCTCAGATGGATGAGTCCTGTAGCAATTAAGAATATAAAAAATGCCTCTATTTGAACCATATTATGACTCTTCAAATGAATATGATGTGGACACACTGTGTTCTAGAATGCTTTAGGGAGAGGTGCTGCCTGCATACATACTGCAACCACTTCTCTGAGTCCAATAATTTAATAGAAAATACATTCCAGTGCATCCCCTTGCTGCCTCAAGCTCGAAGGTTAATACCGTCTGTGGCATCCAGGCTGCAAAGAGAGCTTTGGCAGTAGGCATCAAATCCCTTTAGAAAGTTTCCACCAGTGATTTTTCTTTTTCAGTAGCTTTTACACAGGGTATTACAACGCCCTGCAAACAGTACCAGCTCTGGGTATTGTCATGGCTTATGAGCAGTATGCAGCTTTGTACTGATGTTTCTGGGCAGAAGTGACATTTATTTGATTGTTGTAACCTTGGTGCATCTTCTGATGCTCCAAGGCAAAAGCAAAGCCTCATGACATGCGTTTTTGATAGATAAATGGCAGCTGAATGCCTCAGTTTCACATGTCTCTCTCAGTCAGGACTCTGGATTTTGATTGTGTGGTAGACTGTCTACCTTGGATTTTTTCATTTCTTATTTCCAGATCCCTAGAGAAAGACGTAGTTCAGCTTGTTTGCTCCATGTAATTAGGCATGAATTATAAATGTCCTGGGCTGTGTGAGAGGGCTCCTTTTGGAGAGACTTTTCTGTGTTTTATGGTAAGAAGCAGCCCTCTCTCACCCAAGGAGTTGGCCCATAAGGGGATTTCCCTACACAAAAGAGCATAATCACAGAATCATAGGGTTTGGAAGGGGCCTCTGGAAATCATTCAGTCCAACCCCCTGTGAAAGTGGTTCTCTATAGCAGGTTGCACAGCAAAACATCCAGGTGGATTTAAATATCTGCAGAGAAGGAGACTCCACAACCTCTCTGGGCAGCTTGTTCCAGTGTTCTGCAAAGGAAAGAAGTTTTCCCTCATGTTCGTACAGAGCTTCCTGTGTTCCAGCTTGTGCCAGGATAAAATCTTTTTTTTTTAAGTCCTGTTTTTAAGTCCTATTTCAAAGAAAGAGGATTGACTTTCATTTAAAATGATAAAAAAGTTCCGACTTGCATCAGAACAGGAACTTTGAAAATTACTCCCTCTTTTACTTTGCTGCTTGTTCCCTTCCCTACAAAAATGCAGAGCACCCCTAAAATAACCTCCTGGCCTCCCGCAAGCTGCTGTTCGACCTTCACAGGGAGAGATCTCATTCCCGTGCACTCATTTTGGACACAGCGTGGCATCCCTGAGCCCCGACCCTTCTCCGGGAAGCAAGAGCCCTGCATGCTCCCCTCCCTCCCTGTCCCCCTGCCGGGGCTGTGGGGTAAAATCCCACACCCGTTCCCTTCCATCCCTTTGGGTGCTGATGTGTTCAGGATGCTGGGGCAGCTGTTGCGCCGAGCGGTGCTGCCGCCGTGGAGTTGGGTAACCATAGCAACAGCATCATCGCCAGCATCCTCCTCCTCCTCAACCGCTCTCCTCCTCCTCAGCATCATCAGGAGCAGCAGCAGCAGCCCTGGCAGGAGCCAGAGCCCGGCAGCCGAGGCTGCAGCCAGCCGCCTGCCCGCCCTTACCTGCACCGTCACCCCACTACAGCACCGCCACCGGCCCCGCTGCTCCCCACAGGAGGGGGGGAGGGGGGTGGTGCAGAAACAGGGGAGAGGGAGCGGAGGGATCCCGCACAACCCAGGTAAGAGCCTGCTGGCAAACTCCCCGCGATCGATGCACTGTGTGCCTGGTGTGTGTTTGCGTGCGAATGTTTGTTGCTAGTTTACCGGCTTCCAGCGGCAGTGCGATGACAATTCGAGGCAAGCATGTTTTCCGGCTCCTGTTTCCCATCTCTGCCATACTGTACCCGCTCCCTCTCCTCCATCGCAATAGATGAGGAATAAGGAATAATATTTTAAAAGGTTGTTTGGAAACGAAGTGATCGGGGAACCCAGTGTGATTCAGAGTGCTGAACAGCCGCGCTTCCAAAATAAAAGTGGGTAACAGCCGCACAGCAAAGGTTGACGTGGTAATTAATAACCTTTTAAAAAAAAATTTCATGCGACAACACACTTCTGTCTCTGCCCACTCCACAAATAAATCTCTCTCATCGTATTCAGCAGAGCTGAAAGCCAGAGATGTGTGTGACAGCCCAGACCGGCAACCTCGCTGTAGTCCAGCACCTTAAGTGCTTTAAAGCCAGACTGAATCATTGCTATAATAATACAGTCATATCTGTACATATATATACACACATACATATCTGTAAAAATGCTGCTCTTATATCTTTATACATTCCAAGAAGAAAAACATATCTTCTTAAAGGTGTGGGTGTGATGGCCAAGCAGTGAGATGCTCACTTCATCTCTGTATGACAAAGCGTGGACGCACAAAAAAGCAGGAAAATAGTGAAAATAGCTCTAATCCAGAGGTGTGTGGGGCCAGCCCTTGTTGCTTTAAAAACTGAAGGGATCCAAAACTGTGGAGTGTCCTTGTGAAGGAAAATGTCTGTGGATGAATGCATACATGCCTGGGGAGTGTGAAAGAAGAGAGAATAAGAAGTAAGTTTAAGCCCAGCAGTAAGTGTTTGCTATGTAATGACTGCAGAGACAGAGCTCTTTCCACCTCCATGTAAATAGTATTTATACTGTTATCCTCCCTTTCATTTTTTTTGGACAGCAGTAAGGAGAACTGCTGTTGCTGTCTCTGTCTCCTTCCCTAACCCCCCGCTCTCCCTGTCTGATGTCCTTACATTCCCCTGTCCTCCCCAGATCATCCCTGTCTGCATGGCTGGAAATGCTCCTGGTTTAAATGATGATAAACACTTTTAACAGAAGGCTTTTGAGCTTGTCCCACAAGATGATACAGTCACTACTCCCTGTTTATACTATAGGGACAGACTGGATATGCCCCATGGTGGGTATTATAGTAAAGGGGCATCTGTCTTTTATGTGAAACCTGCTTTGAAAATCACAGGGCTTTTTGTCACAGCTCTGTGTTTTGCTACTTGCCTGCAGATCCCCCTACAATTGCCTGAAACTGTAAGATAATCTGTGATTTCCAAAAGAGGTATAGGCAGAATTGGACCCACCTTTTCTCTCTGATCATAAACAACTTCCTCCTGCAAGCTACAGCAAAGCAAAGAATTTGGATAGGCAGGAACCTTGTGTTCTTACGCAGAAGAAGTGTTGTAAAAATCATCTGGGAACGACATCCCATTGCAAGGAAACTTGGTAGGGGTAGGATGAGGGATAGGAAAAGAAAACAGAGGCAAAGCTTTGGAATAAATGCTTCAATTTGCAAAATATTTTCCTTGAGAAGACAGTTACTACAGGTCTACAAGGGGCTGTTTGACCCTTGTTAAGAACATAGCCCATGGACATGAGGTTTAACAGGAGGGGATGATTTTGGATCCTTGTGCCAATCAAACAGAGGAATTGTAAGACCACAGTTGACAAGAGGTGGAATCAGCTGAGCCACATTACAGTGTATTTCTGCATAAGGTTTGGCGTCTGCCTCAAATCTAGAGAATATTTCAATTTTGCAACTTCCACTTGGCAATAGCAGGGAACAAAAATACCTATGAAAATACCTCTGGAAAGGTTGCATTTCTGGCACAGGGACATCAGAGGTAGGATTAAAATTGTATTTATACGTGTTGCAGAGATCTAAAGTACATAATCAAGGGGCACCTCAGTACTGCATGGAGCAGTGATCCTCTCATCAGCACAGTAAATGACTGAAGGTCAAAGGGCTTTGGGGATTACATATTAACACCCTGCAAATATTCGGATGTAGTCTTACTTTGCTGGTTGGTGGCTTTGGGGAGATGATTACGGGGAAGGCAGAACTCATCCATGGACTTTCAATTACTACAGGGAGGCACAGCTCCTAGAAATAGCTCTGGGAAAGGCAGGAAATGTGCACTGTTTTGTCAGAAAGCTCCTCTGTGGAAGAGGCACTGTGAACTGCTTTTTGCTTATGGAAAGTTGGGGCATCGTATCTGATATCAGTGTAAACAATAAAGATTCTTTTCCATACCAAATAATTAGTTTTTAATGCTTGGCATCCCCCATCCCAACACCTTCTCCCTTTGCTTAAACTGGAAAGCTTTTTCTATTATACCTTTTGTCTTGTTCAATTATACTGATTTATATAGTAATAGAAGAGAACACTGTCCTTCTATTGTTTTGTGCACATCTGTTAACAGCTGGTCTCTTGATGACCACATAGTGTTGCTCACTAGCACGTTTCTAAGGGAAAAAGCTATTTTTGTATCTAATGGTACTATTAAGCACCTTTTAAAATCCAGATCCTTATTCTCATTAGTCACCCACTGTCTCTCTTAGAGCTTGGAACAAAAGGCTTGTACTACAGTTGTTGTTCAGAAGTCAACATTTGCCAACAGGTTGAAACAGGCATTTCTGAAATGCGGCAGCCAGTGCTTTTTTTTTTTTTTTTAAATAAGGAAGCTGCTGCTTTCCAGATCCTACCATAGAGTAATCCAAGGCAAGTGAAGATCTGAGGGTCAGTGTTGTACCTGGTGTTCAGTTTAGCAATGCTATTCGTTTTATTTTGAGGCCAGGCGTAAACTGCCTTCTATTACTCCACTCAGTAATAATACACTGTGATTTTCCTCGTTGCAATACTGTAATTGTCTGCCTTTACACTATATGGAGATCGGCTAGAGCTGCTGCTTAATGAGGCAGACACGTAGCCATGGAAAATAAAAGTTTTCCCTAAGAGTAAGGGGAGGGTGAGATCAAAGATTGGACACTTCATCAGTTTGGTCACCTTGAAATAATCAGGATCTGCGGGGCTGATAAAGAAATAAACTTTTTTTCATTTTCTCTAGTACCCATCTTCTCAGGTGTTCAGTCTGGAATTGGCAGGTTCTCCTCAAGTCCCCTGTGCTCATGCAATATGGACATTTGTGCTCACTTAGCAGATACTTAACTTCTGGTTCACTTAGGGCACCTCTTTGTAGATCCCTTCCAACTGAACTATGCTATTCTGTTTTGTTGTATTCTATACTTTCTTTAGCACTTGGAAAGAAAGGAATTAGTCTTGTCTATTGACTCAGTACAATAAGCTCTTGGCTTCTTTGTTCAGCATTTCCTGGGGACAATCCACTTCCTTGGTTAAGACCTTCCCCAGGTTGGTAAGATGGGCTGTGAGTCCATGCTTCCCACAGCACAGCCACAAAGCTCAGAGAGAAGTGTGTCTAAAAGCAGGAATAGTGCAGCTATCACCCTGTGTGTTCCCTCTCATTTCCCTCGTGTTGGTAATAGGTGGACGAGTCCATTAGATGATCTTAGAGATCTTTCCCAACTTTAATGATTCTATGAGTCTGCCTTTGCACACTGGCAGTGCCCGACATGCTGCAAGGAAATCAGGGGCTGTGACATAGCACGACCTTTGATAATGCTGCTGCAGGAGGTAATGGGATGAAGCTGCCCACAGCAGCTGTGGCTTCCAGGCTATCCTTCTTTAGAAGGTCAGCACCATGACATACCTGATCTCAACATGTCAGGCGAGTGAGTCACAAGGTGGCGCCTTCCAAATCTAAACCCAAAGGTATATATATATATTTCCTTTCTAATCCTATTACTAGTGTTAAGGATGCAGCTATCCAGCAGTTTTATGTTTTCTCCGTCTGGCTGCAGCAGGTGGAGCATCCCAACAAAGTGTAAAAATAAGAAATCCTTTTCTGTCCTAAGGTGCTGCTGGCATTCATGTGTTAATGCAGATCAGCAGAGAGTCCCTTGCAGAGGGGAGTGCTCTCTCCCATCCTCCCACAGAACTCCCACAAATCTGATGGCATTTCCATGTCTATCCCAAGATCAGATGTGCCATGGTGTGGTTTTGGTGTGACTGGAGCACCCGTGCCTCAGATATGGCCATACACAGGTACTGAAAAAAGAAGTTGTGTCAGAAAAAGTGATTCTAGTTCCACAGGAGTCCACAGAAAAATCCTAAGCTCATCTTCAGGGGACAAAGAGAGTCACACAGTTTCCTTGTGTTACTGCAGTTGAGGCAGTATAAGGTAGATGTGATATCCTGATATGTCCTTGATGTGATGTGTGTTGTGTTTACTCATTCTTAGGACTGGAGACATAAGACAGCCTAAGCAGTAGTTTGACTTTCTGCTGGTATGTAAATGTTTATAAAATTGCTGCTTTAGTACCATCTGATTTGTGTTCAGTAGACATATTTATCTACATTTGTTCTAGTTTTAAGCTGTTCGGTGTTCTCATGGATAGGCTAGACCTTACACATATTACTGGTCTTTAAAAAGAATTGTCAATGTCAGTCTTTATACTACATAGCTGTATTGACAACGCATAGCAGTGGTGCTACAGGAAGACAGCATCTGTCTCTTTGGCATGGAAATTTCAAATTCTTTCTTCCTGGTAGCAGTGTGGCTCTTAAGGATTCATAGCATGCAGCACAGCGACAAGTGGGGCTTTCTTAATGTGATTTGGCTTTGGAGAGACAACTCATCTGCTGCCATCGCTTAGTGGCATGGGGAGCATCAGGCTTTCTCTTTGTCCAGTTTGATGGGCAAATGAATCTCTCGTGTTGTATTTCTATCCAGATCTGACTAGGAAAGAATCTGGCTCTGCCAGAATCTTATAACATGCAGTTTTGTCTGCTAACATGTTTATGGCATTGTATTTATTTCTGAGGCTAAGAAGCAGTGTACCATGAGTTTCTTGCGGTGAACATGAGCATTACTCAGATGATGAGGCTTGAGGGAAATGTCATTTGCATCTAAGTCAATTTATCAGCCCCTACTGCCAAAAGCACTGTTTCAAAGACTGAACAGTAGGAAAAGGAAGCCTTTTTTTTCTGAAAATTGTTTCAAAAATACAGCAGGAGGACCAGTATTTCCCTCTCTGAGTCTCCAACAACCATGGTGTTTCAGTATGAAAATATACATTCCTATTATATTATCCTCCACTCCTTTTCGCTCCTATCCTCTTGTTGCTTCTCCATGGCTGTGACTCGGCTTCACTGCAGACAGGTGATTCTTGTGCATTTAACCTTATGGTCTCACTAAAAATGCCCTTGTCTTCTGAGCACCAGCTTTGAGGGTGTCTACATGAAATCATAGTGAAATGATCTTGCCTGCGTAAGGAAATTTCCCTTTGATTCTGTTCTAGAGATGATGGAAAAGAATGGGGCAATGCAACATTTTGTAAGAGCAGGTCTCTTTGAGTAACCCTCTTCTGGATTTGTATTATCAAAGAAAATCTGTGTTATGGCTGACTTTTTGTCTTCTGCAGAGCATTACCCTCTGAGCTACAAGTTCTGAGCCCAAGACAGGTTTGCTAGCTGCTGGCTCATACCTGTGGCAGCTGCCCACCTTCTGTGTGACTGAGCACTTGAGTTCAGCAGGTACTGGCATACATCTGCATAGTTCCCAGCTCTCCCATACCTTAAGACATAAGGGACTCTGTGAGACAAAGCAGATGGATTTCATTAAAGCAGAGCAGTGTCTGCTGCTGCAGGGAACTTCATACAGGTGCTTACAGGCTACACCACACTGCATAAATCTATTCTACACCATGCAGCAATACAGCCTTATTTATTTTCTTTGTCTTCCTTTCTTGGTTTAAAATCTCAGCTGAAAACATCTCTTTTTCTGTCCATGTATCTTCACTGTTTTCTCTCTTTTCCCTTCTCCCTTTGCAGCTGCGTTTAAGCTGAGCTGTGTGAGGGTACAGTTTTCCAGGGTAGATGTTACAGAATATAAAGTTGCATTGTGTTAGGTTCTAGAGTGCTTTGCTCAACAGTCAGCCAGTCCTTTCACTGCTGCAGTCAAGGAGATGCTTGCCACTGACCTCAGAAACAGCAGGATTCATCCCCATGCACAAAAGGCTTTTCAGAAGAAAAGATAATGCACAAGGGTGTACAGAGATTGTTGGTCGAGAAAGGCGTAGCAACTTTTGTTGACTGTCCTGGATGGATCAAAGGCACACTCCTGTTTCAAATTGGGATGTCATGTCCACCAGAACATTCCTCACTTTTGTGTGGGGAAATGAGCAACAAAGTCCGGGGCACTAGGAGGCAGAAGAGGGACAAGGTGTGGAGAAGTTATGCCAGGAAGGCTACTCTTTTTTTTTGCAAGAATAAACATCTGCAAGTTGGCCCAAAAGCAAAAAGAACAACAGCTCCACAGTGTTATATCAAATGTGCTTAGATGGTAGGGAAAGGAGGAAGACACTCTTTTGTCTGTGGAGGGAAAAAACATTGTTGGAGGAAAAAACAGTGAGAAATGATCAGAAGACTCCTCCTAATTTTGAGTAGCGCTGTAAATTAAGCCTTGTTTTCTTTAGGTGACTTGCGTTGGTAGCAGGTGACATTAGTGCTTTATTAAACTTGCCATGCCGAACAGCTCCTTGGTTTTGTGTAGCTATAATAATACCCTAATTGTGAAACAGAAGGTGGGATAACTCGGCCTCAGAAATTGAAATGCAAAAAATAGTTGCTGCCAGATGAACTAAAAATACACAACAGCATAACTCTTTGCCTACAGCAGTACAGGCTGAACACACATCAGGTTCTGGCAGTGGGGACAAATGGCTTTCCTTTGTTTTCAGCTGCTGCTAATCAGCAGTACTGGCTGGTGACCCACACGAGTCACCGCCAAGCTCCACCTCAGGTGTGTGCTAGGCTTCCTGTAGCAAGTTAATCAGTATCCTCAGCAAGTTAACCATTATCTAGAGCCGTAAACAAGCTATTCAGGGTGACTTCTGAAGCCAGTTTGTCCTAGCGTGGGCACACCCAATCATGGCAGTGACCAACGAGGTGGGAATGACCTGCAGCAGGGACCAGGGCTCCTCTCTTCTTCTGCCATGGGGATCAACAGATGCTGCAATCCCTGCTGAACTGCCTTGGAGTGTTCTCTACACAAGGGTTGTTTGTGCTCAGTGATTTATCCACTTTTCTCTGCAGCCTCTCAGAGCATACCCAGCCTGTCATCTTGGGTAGTACAGGGGTGAAATTTGATTTACCGCATACTCGTTTTTCTGCTATGAACTTCGAACTTTATGTGTCAATAAGTGTAGAGTGGCACACATGCAGTGGTGATGGGGGACCATGAAATAGGTTAGTTAGATTTAATTAGGAACATCTAAAGCCAGCATCAGCTGTACAACACAGAACATTGTCAGACATTAGACAAAATACAGGGCATGCGCTGCAGAATAAGAAAGGTGCTCAGTGAAAAGAGATTATTAACTGTATTGGACACAAGTGGTGAGACATCTTCTCTGGAGAATGGACACAAAAGCAACACAGGGCTGAAAAAGTGAAGGCAAGAAGCAAGAATTTAACATTCTTGCAATATGAGTAATAAATCCCCAATTTTGGTGGGAATCCTTCACTATTTGGAAGACAGAGACAGCTGTGCCTGGGACAGGAGGGCAGAAGAGAATGACTAGTTTGATCACCAGACCTGCACGTGGGAGGAGTGGCTGGTGTCTGTATTAGCACTCGTGCCTTGCTTTCTTCAGGTGTATGCTTACTGTACAAATAAAGGTGCTTTGCTTCAAGCAGGAAATGGCAGTATAGTGGAGAACTGTAGCTAACAGAATTGTTTGGAAGATTCAACCTACAGGTAAGCCCTTTCCTTGATGCACCCAAGCTTTTCTTCTGCCTGTTTTCCTTCCATGATGTATTACAACCTCTAAATCTAAGGACATGATTCTTCCTTGTGTATCATCTAAGGCTCCTTGTTGCCAGGAAGATCTGCTGTAGACAAGCCATGACAAGCACAGAGGTTGTTTATCCTTCTGTACTTGGTCTTAGGCTTCTCTGGGCTGAAGTAATTCTGAATAAAGGGAGCATCAGGAATAAGAAGCTTCTTTCTGGGAATGCTATTCTATTTATTCTTTGATGAAGTGAATGGCAAAAGCCACTTATAGGATAAGTTCATAGGATAATTCAGGTTGGAAGGAACCTCATGAAGTCTTTATTCCAAGCTCCTCCTCAAATGGTCAACCATGGGTTCAGACCCATTTATGTATGAGTTCATGCATACTAGCTTTTTCCAGTTCAGCTTTTACCCATCTATAATGAAACGTAGCTAGCCTGTAAAAGCTTAGGAATGGTCAGAACAAAGGACAGCAGGAGCTTTCATGGAAATATCTTATTCAGAGATGGAAGGGATCTGACTGCATATACAAAGAGCATTTCCATGAGGATTTTAGACCACGGAGGTGCCCAGAGGAAGCTGGCAGGCACTGAGAGGAGATTGCCATGCAAAGTGTGATAGCGGTGAAGATGAACTTCTCAGATGCATCCTTGGGCTGTCATGGGTGGGTTTATTCCTTGGCATAAGTGACTTCCTCTTGGGAGTTTTCGAATATGCTTTGCCAGGAGGATAGTGCTGATGTTTATAGTGAAATGAGCTTGGCTTGCTCTGCTTCTGTACATGGCAGAGGACTCTTCTGGGAGATAATGCCTTGTGTCAGTGATTCAGTTATAGCTGGTTTGGAGACCTTATACCACACCTGAGATAGGGCTTGAAGGATGACTTTTGGAAGAACGATCCATTCAGAGGCAATAATCACCAATTACTTTGAAAAGATTATTTTAGAAAATAATCACTTATTCATTTCCCTCTTATCTCTTTTTCCCACCAAAAGCTCAGTTTAAAAAAAATTTTTGCTTTCAGGAGCAATGTCACTGATAATCAGAAACCTCTCACTGTAATAACATTTTAGAAAGAGTTTGAGGACCAATTATATAAATGTTTCCCTTTTGTAAAACAGCTTGGGACTTGTAAACATACTCGGTCCACATCTCTCTAAATAATTCATTATGATGAATTATTTAGTTGTCTAAGATGTGTTTCATATAAAGAAATGCTTTTCTTAATGCAGATTTTCAGATAATTTTCAAAGGGGTAGCTGTCATTTTGTTCTTTTCCTTCTGTCTGCAGTGTGATTGATTTTTTGTCATGAGTGTGTTCTTCAGGAGTGGCTGATGCTTGTCAAGGTGACTTCCTCAGCAGTGGCAATGACAAGACCTTTCAGCAGAATGAGGCTTAGCAGAAGTCAAGGAGTCCACTTCCTATTGTAGATGTGAAGGGGGCAGATTTTAGAATCATTGTTCATTTTCCAGAAGAAATCAAGGATGATGACTTCAACTTGTGGGAGAGGAGTTAAAGGAAATGCTGTTATTGCCCAAGTTTTTTGATCAGTACTCTTTCATTTTTGAGACTTATCTGTGAAATTAACTCCAATTTTGTTCTATTTTTATATTTTGCTAACTCTCTTGCATTTTCTTTTCTCTCCTCTTCCTTTTTCTTCCCTCACAAACAGATGAGTTTGAAGACAGCATGAATGAAACAAAATGTTGGCATGGTCTAGCTGGATTTGCTGACAAGAAAAACATTGTTAAATGTGAGACATATGCCTTAATGTGTGACTGTAATTTTATAGAAACTTTTATATGTTATGGTTGGCAACAGAATCCCTGTAGCCTACTCTGGCTAGAAGGAACAGTGTTTCTTAGTCTTTAGGCAGACATACAGAATAAAGTCAGCTGAAATATGAGTGGTGGAATGAATCTTGATTGTGAGCAGTTTCCATTGTATTATGTTTTATAAAAGGAGGTGTTTATACAACCATGGTGCGTTTGTGATAAAGGTGATGATGATGATCTCACTATCAGTAGTTCTCTTTTCTGTCTTCATCCCACATTTGACATTAAACTACCTGAAGTCACTGCAGCTGTGTTTACTCCCACTGTAGAGCTCCAACTTAAATTGGACAATAGTATCTTCTTCAGGATTTCATGGATGGAAAACCTGAGGGTTATTGACTCCAGGTTGTTTTGTGAGACATCGTTTGTTCAGCCAAGACCACTGGGGTGGAGATGAATGCCCCCTTGTATTTGGAGTCTGGTCATGCAGTCTGTGAACTTGTTGAGCTGCAATCAAGTCAGCTCTTCCCACTTGCTAAGAAGCTTGAACAGAGCCCCATTCTCTCCTTATCTTCTTATGCAATGGTCTCCATGCAGAAAGTTTGTTGCTGGTTCACATGGGAAGATGGTGGCATGTGAGCATTCACTTTTTAAATGAGATCCTGGCCATGAGTAGAATTTAATTTGGTTTGCTTCAGTTTTCTGTGCTGGGTTCAACTTCATCTAAAGTAGTTGCCAACCTACTCTTGGACAGGGGGAGAGTAGTAGAGGAGAAGAGGAGAACTCCAAGACTCTTCTCTTGGACAGGAGAGAGCAGTAGCTATTTCTAAGCTGTTACACAGACAGGCTTTTAAATGCCTACTTTAGGCTAGAAAGTTTACATTCAAACTTTGTATCCACTGCCCAAAGGAGAACCTGGACAAATAGTTGAGGAAGAACTACTTCCACTTAGATGTCTGTCTTTTCACCAGGTGTATCCTGTGTTATTTACTCTCAAAAGATGGAACAGACTGTGGACATCCTGGGCCCTAGACCTATTCTCCAGGAACCTTGGCCGCTTGTTTTCAGGTTTCCTGTAATGTGTGGTGTGGTGATCTTCTCGTTGCATAAGAGGTCTCATGCAGGTCTCCGGCCTTTATCATTCAGGTTTCCAAACAGTTTTGCTTGTTGTCTTGGCAAGACCTCCCCATCTCTCTTAACTAGTTAGCTGCTCTACAACAAGAGCAAAAAGAATGCTGAAACAACCCCAAAGAGCACAAAGAATGCTGAAACAACCCCAAGCACTGCTTCACATTATTTTAGTGATAAGATGTAGTTAGGGAGTGAATGGTGTATTTGGAAAAAAACATAGCCTATTTGGAGAAATGGATTTGAACTTTGTAATTGAAAAGGCCCTTGAGTCAGCTTGGATAGTAGAAATGTAACTGTCATAGCATGGTGCCCAGCTACACCAGAATACCACTGCAGTCTACCCTATATGGTAGGGTCCTCCAGCACTGACCTGTCTCAGCCATCCTTCTCTTGCTCCCTGTAGAGGCTGTTCAGAGGCAGCTCATGCACACCTCGACAGTGGCTCAGATATGCAGTACCCTTTGTTTGGAGGAGTAATTTAGTTCTTTGTGTGGGTGTGTTTATGGGAACACACAGCTCCTCTTAAAGAGATACTTATGTTTCTGGCAGTTGCATAGGTAATGGTAGTGCATAAAGGAAAAATATAAAGACATTTTCTGACATTATTCGCCAGTTCTATGCAGGCAGCACTATTAATTGTGAATGTTATTTATATCTTAATAGCTTTTTCTGCACAGGAAGAGAAGGATGGTTCAGATTTGATTGCCAAAGAGATGAAGTATATGATAGAACAGTTTGAGTTGGAAGGAACTTTAAAAATCATCTTATTCCAACCCCACTGCCACGGGTAGGGACACTTTACACTAGACCAGATTGCTCAAAGTCCCATCCAATATATCAGCAACAGCCTTGAGACAAGAATTGCACATTAAGGTCTTGTACTTGCAAATGCTGCCAGAGTGACAACGAGTAACTCCTTTCCAGATGGTGGGTGGACCACATCTGTGGCCCCTGATTGTTGCGTGTGGTGCAGGCTGAGCTGATGGCATGAATGGCAATGGGAGGGGCTGTAGCTGATGAAAGAAGCTGTGACCCTTCTCCAGCACGTGTGTAGACAGTCTCATTGCAGGACTACACTGAATGATGCTAATAGGGGATCTGATGGGACAAAGAGCACTGATCTTCCAGTTTTTGTTGTTGGTTTGTTTTGTAGAGCATACTGCATTTTGGAAGGTTTTTCCAGAAATTTTCACTCCAGTGTAGAGTCCTCTTTGGACAGTTTAAACATTGCTGACTATATGTTGAGAAGAAAACTTGATTGGTTGTTATTTCTACACTGTTATGCAACATAATACGCAATTATTGAATTCTGTGGTTTCTCTCATAGAGTCTGCAGGTTAGACGAATGGGTTATCGTAAGGAACCTAAATTACTCATATTATTTTTTTCTTTCTTTTAGTCTGGAACAATGGAACTACTGAGGGAGAACGCAAAAGGCTTTCTTTTAATTTTAGGAATGTTATTCATCTCATTTTGTTTATGATCCTTGACAAATCCCAACAAATCTACTGTGAGCCCCAAATCAGAGTTGTATTAAATCGATGATCTAGAAAAAAAGGAATGATCAACAAAGCAATAAAGCTGTAGGAAATGTAAAACTATCAAGCTCAGCAGGCAGAAAGTTAACAAATAGAAATCCTTTGTTGATGAATACAAGGTAAAGTACAATGGAAATAAATAATTTGGATGTCTCAGTACCCCTTGCTATGTTCTAATTCTCAATATCTGAGAGGAGAACCTTCAGAAAATTTTTCTTCATATAAAATCATTTGTAAACAAGTAGAAAACTTGGTGCATAAGAGCTGGAATGAGAATTACTACTGAAAATAAGAATTAATCGTGATTATCTTCTGTCAATGAAATGGTTGACAATAACAAAAAAAGTTTTGATTTAAACTGACTTCATTCTGTGGAAAATGTTGATCTTCTACAACTTATTTTGTGAACAAACTGGAAACTAACCCTTTTGGAAAGATCAGGCAGTTTTATTTTGAAATGCCTACATTTTTTTCAATTTTCATTTATCTTGGAAAATAATTCATATAGAATTGAAAAAAAAAATAAATAAAACCTTCCACAAACAAACAAACAAACAAACCAACCAACAAACAAACAAAAAAGAGAAGACAAGACAAATGAAACATGTTGATTCACTGAAATGCAAGTTTTCAGATCTATCAAGATATTTTTATTTCTATCAAAAATGCAGTTCTGTTGGAAATACAGGGTTTTCATTATTTGTCTGAACACATATAAACACACACCTACTCAAACAGTCAGACAGTTTCTTGCTACTGGTCCCACAGCATGCTCTCTAAAACATTGTAGTGTCTTATCAGACGTACGGAATCCCCTATAATAGTGCATTTTAATCTGCTTGTTGTCTCCTGTGGATTTTAAGTAGGAAGCTTCGAAGCAGGTGACCAGAACTATTAGTGACAGAAAGACTTCCATGCTTTGCATTTGAGAAGAATTAAAATGTTATTTCAGATGTGAATATGAAAAACTCCGTAACTGAGGAATAACTTACTGAATTTTAAGCTCCTATCATAGAAATTAATGAAGTTAATTGAATGTAGAAGGGTTTTTACACCTGTTTTTAAGGTCATTGATGTAGCTGATGTACCAGGCTAGGTGTAGGTGTGCAATGAACAACTAACTGGTGAGTATCTAAGATAATAATTTGAAAAATTATTTACACTTTCTTTTTTTTCCATAATTTTTAATAATGTAGGAGGAAGATAAAATTCTGTGAAAGTGAAACACAATACAAAATGTAGATTAAAAACATTTTTAAGCCATGAAGCTTACCAAATAGAAAGAAGTGGAAGAGGAAGCAGAAGGAGGGGAAAAGGAAGTGGGTAAGGGAAAGGAAAGGGAGAGGGGTGAAAAGGGAAAGGAAAGGAAAGGAAAGCTTAGTAAAATTTAAAGAAGGAAGTGAAAAAAATAGCATACTATTCAATTTTACAGACAGTGAAAGCTTCCACAGTTACAGCATGAATTTAAAATCTCACATGTCTGTGTAGAGGCTGAAAAAGAGGCTATATTCCCATCAGATTCATTTTTTCATCAAGTAGTATCTGGAGGCAGCTATGACAAAACTTGCTCATTGGTAAATGCAGTCTGTAACTTTTCATTGCAGGATTATTTTTACTTCTTATTGAATCTTCTTTCATTGGTTGCATATAAGCTTTCAATACTCGTCTCCAATACTCTGAAGTCAAAGGGTGAACTCTGATGCATATTTCTTGGTTCATAAGTCCCTATCCATACATAGAAACCGTTGTAAGTTTTTTTGGTTTTTGGTGCTGAAATCGTTAGGCCAGAGTACATATAACATTAGACTTTATTGCATAGACAGCTATATCTGTATTCTGCTTTGCTTCTTAAATGTCACAGTGCATTCCTTGCTAAAAGACATTTGTATATCCTGGTTTTGGTGCTGTGTGCTGTTTTCTGCAGTAATATATGCATTTTAAAATATGTTAATTAACTTTCTTCAGTTGTTAAAACTGCAGTGTTCATGATGGAACATTCAAAACATGAAACCTATGTATGGGCAGCAAAACCTCAGTGGGCAAGTTTCTTTCTTTATTTATTCCCAGCTTGGAAATACCCCTCCACAGTTTATCCCCACTTTTTCATCTCTGCCAGCATCTTAGGATGAGAGATAATGGTCTAAAGTGGCCAGGGAAGGTTCAGATTGGATATTAAGAAAAAATTCTTCTCAGAAAGAGTGATGAGATACTGAAACAGGTTGCTCAGGGAGGTGGTGGAGTCACTGTCCCTGGTGGTGTTCAAGAAAAGGGTAGATGTGGCACTGAGGGACATGGTTTAGTGGGCATGGTGGGGATGGGGTAATGGTTGGCCTAGATGATCTTAGTGTTCTTTTCCAGTCTTAATGATTCTGTGATCTACCCTAGGTCGTGGGTAGGATGGAGGCAGAGCTATGTAAAGGAGCTTTCAATATATTGGAATTTTAATAGTGTTGGTACCCGTTATTATGTACCTGTCCACGTGCTGCAGATTACCAAAGAAACAAGGGAAATAACCCCACAACTGCATTGCATCATTGCTGCTTCATGAAGACCTGTCCAATTACAATGCCCCAGGAGCAATAGGGCCACAAACCAATGTTATTTCAGCACATAGCACAATTAGTCTGCTCACCTCTAGCATCATGGACATGTTTTGCTTTTGTCTTCTTACCCTCAGCTCCAGTCTCCTTGTTTTTGTTGCCTCTGAGTGGAAACATGCCACATTTCAGTTACATTTCAACAGTAAGCCCAGCATCATTGAGTTCATCCTTCCTTTTATCCCTCTAACCATTAGACAAGACAAAGAACTGTGTTTGGTTTGTCTCCTCTGCTTTTGAAGGGTAGCTTCTTTCTTTCCATTCTCCCTTATGTTCAATTTAATTTTGAACTTATTTCTCATAGAATCATAAAATAGCTTAGGCAGCAGAGATGTTAAAAGATCATCATATCCAAACTCTGTGAGAAAGGAAGCCTAGATGAGGTTATCCAGCACCTTGTCCAGTTGTATTTTGAAAACATCCAGTGGTGGTGGTTCAACCACATCCCCTGGGAGGTTGTTCCAGTGATTTATTGTTTACACTGTAAAAAAAATTCTCTCTCTCTGGAGCATTGTATCAAGACAAAACCTTTTCTAGTGCAGCTCGCTCTCAGTTGCCCCTTGTCTTCTCCATGTGGCTCCTTGTGAAGAGAGCCTCTGTTATCTTCATAGCCACCCTTTAAGTACTGGAATACCATGATGAGGTCCCCCCTATGAATTCTATACACCAGGGTCAGAAGACCTGAATCCTTTGGCTTTTGTTTTTTCCCTTGTGGGGCGAGTGCTACAAACCTGTGATCAGATGCAGCACTTAAGGATGAGGCATAGTGGGCACAATGGCAATGGAGTGATGGCTGGACTGAATGATTTCAGTAGTCTTTTCCAACCTTAATGATTCTACAATATCTGTGACCCTCCTTTTGACCATTTCCAGTCTATCTCTGTCTTTTTAGGATTGTGGGAACCAGACCAGGACAATGCTCCAGGTGCAGCCTAACAAGCATTTCTCATACTTCCAGATTTCCTGCCCAGTTTGGAAAAGTGATATTAAAGGTGACTTATGCTTCCTAATCACAAAAGAAATGTTTAAGTCCTTACTTTTACTTAGGTGTTTGTCTCACTGGGAAGCAGAATGTGGATACTCCATCCTTGGCATTGTGTTCAGCTTTAAAAATTGAACTCAATCACTTGATCAACTCAAGTCACAGAAAAGTAAATCTCCGATTTTTAATTTATCTGCAGCCTCTTCATCTTAGGTGGGCTTAGGATTGCTTTATTTTCTAGAACAAGAAGATGGATCTTGTGGGATTTTAATGGGTATGGTGGTGATGGTTGGACTAGATGAGCTTAGTGGTCTTTTCCAACCTTCATGATTTTATGATTCTGTGATCATCTGCATTCTTCTTTTAATTTGCTGGCTTCCTTTTCTCCCTCTGCATTCCTTTTTCTTCTAACCTATGAGCAATCTTTTCTTCACCAAAATCTCAGTATCTTTTCCATCACTCTCTCTTCTTCTACAGCTCTCTTACCATCTACACTCTCTATATTAGGTAGAGGACAAGTCCTGAGAGGACTTAGCTTCTCTTCTGTCTGTCTTCTGGAAGTACCCATCCTCATCTAATCCAGGGAAATTATAGAAAGAAAATGACAACCTTTAACATTGTCTTCTGAAAGTGTTTGCAACTAATTATGACAGCCACAGCTACTGTGAGAGCAGATGTTAAACTCTGTGAACGGGTCTCTGAAGACTGTATTAGAGTTGTATGAGTCATGGTTGCACCAGCTGATTGCAAAGAAGTGGGTGGGAGGAGAAGAGGCCATGTACTTTGTTCTGCAAGGTACGAATAAAAGAGCTGTCAGCAGGCCCTGGAAATGAGCAGGGGTGAGTTTAGACTGACAGTTCTGCAGCAGAAAGATGGAGGCAGCTGAGTCAAAAAAAGTGAAACCTGAGCTTTTGAGTCAGCCCATCCCAAAAACAAAAGTGGGAGATGAGTAGAGGAACTGCTGGGCTGGGGAGCTATGCAATTTATCACATGGAAAGAAAGATTTATTGGCCTTGCTGTTTGCATCTTCTTCAATATAAATGTTTGGAATTAGAATGTATTTTGATTTGAGTCAAATTAGTAAATGCATTTAAGTTCCAGCATCTAAGATTGGGGTGAAACTATCTACATATGTGGCCCAATACCCCTCGCTTGCCCCATGACCTCCCTGAATACAGTGTGTTGTATTTGTTTTGCAATAAAACTGCAGCTTTTTTTTTGTGAAAATCTCACAACACTGGAAGCTGAGAAAACTCCTTTCCACATGTTGCTGCCCTGCTCAACTGTAGTTCATAGAATCATAGAATTGAGTTGGAAGGGACCCTTAAAGGCCATCTAGTCCAACTCCCCTGCAATGAACAGGAACACTTACAGCTAGTTCAGGTTGCTCAGAGTGTGGTCCATCCAGTTAATGTGTTAGAGCTGTAGATCAGAAGAGTTTTGTCTGCCGTGTGAAACTGAGCCTTGGCCTGTAGTTAGTTCCTGAGGCTCAAGGGAAAATGTTGTTATGTGAACAAGAGCTTCCGCAAGTACTGCTCCACTGATGGATTATATTTCTTGTGGGTCCCATTAGTTTGCAGTGTTCCACTGTGAACAGCACTTTGTATGATTTGTGCTTTTGAACGATAAGTGCAACCAAAAACACTGATATGTTGTCTAGAGGTTATAGTATTGTCAGTGATGTCGAGGCTGGTCCATAGCGTTCAGGAGATACAGACATGCTTTATTGTTGAACGTGGTCTTAAGCAAGTTAGTTTTCCATGTCTTGTAAAAGTCACCCAGTCTAGACTACATAGTGTTTTCTGCTCCATCTGAGGACATAATGCACTTACCATCTTTGACACACCTTGCTAGGGTTTTCGAGGCATCACTTGGCCTTTTGAGGTGTGCATCTTATCTTCCTACTTTTAGCATGTCATATGATACATAAAGCTGAATACAGTCTTGCGGATGGATGGACAATAGAGGATGGAGAGCCATGAGTTAAGTTTAGCATGGAACCAGCAATACATTGAATATTATGAAAGTAAGAAGCTATGGAGGACACATGACTGGGGGATGAAGACAGCATGAGAATGTAGTCTTCTTGCAGCACAGTAAAGCAGTCCACACTGGTTGATCTGGAAAAACATCACAGCATTCTAGGGCAGGTCAAAACAATTCAGGCAGACACATCATCAATAACTGATTATTTGCAGCTAAAATTAGACTTGGAATTGGCATTTTGTATCTTAATTAAAATAAAGCTATCTTTATCAATAAGCTATGACAACTTTGAGGAGACATTTCCTAGTGAATGTTAATTCTTCAGTCGCTTTTGATTAGTACATAGGATTACATTAAAATCGATCCTTCTCCTGAGGTCCATTTGTGTGCTCTTCCTCAGTATTGAATTACATAGCTGGCCTCATTCCAGGCACAGGTCCTCCTTTGAGACAATGAAATCACAACCACAGTGATGCTCATTTGTGTTTTACAGTGTGCCATTTATTTATTACAATGGGCTCAGGAGACTTAGCGCCTTGGTATGATATTATCTTAGGCTTCAGATCTCTGTCAAACTTTATTACTTTCTCTTCAGTTCAGTTTGCACATAGCTGGCTTTTGTAGATGGGAGGGGAAAAGGTAAGGCAGGAAAACAATGTCATATTTAAAATTTAGGTCTAGTGAGATTTCCCTGGATGCACAAAGTGAATTTCTGAATTTCAATCTGGGATGAAATGTTACTGGAGGAAATCAGAGAAACGCATTACCTTGGAAGGATGTGGGTCTTTTAAAAAAGTGTGCCCATCTGGCTCATGTGTGGGCTTTTGGACAGCCAACCCTTAAAGAAGATGTCCCTAAATCGTACCAAGTTACTGAAATTCTTCTTTTAGGGTCCCAGTGATGCTGGTGGGAATCCGTGAACATGGTCCTCTCTGAGAAGAGAGGAGCTCTCGTATCTTTGTTTTCTGTTTCTAAGTTGTTTCTTAGAAATTGAGAGTAATTAAAGCTATGAATAATCCTTCCCAGGGAAATTGGAAAAGCTTCATAAAAAGAAACAGAGAAGAGCTGTTGACAGTCTGGAAAATGTAAGAGCTGGACAGCTTTCCATTTAACTCCCTCCCACCTTTTCCATCTGTAGCTCCTGTCATCAGTCAACAAGCCAGCCAGGAGACGGTGAGAGCTAAGTGGTGTTCATTCCCATAAGGTTCAAGACTACATCTTTCCTTTCCTCTCTGATATCCTTTAATAGTCAGCTGCTTTTATAAAGCATGCTATGTTCCCTGACCTATGCAGTCGCAATCTGGAAGCTGTCTTGCAACACCTGACTGGTTTGGTGGCACTTGGAGTTATATGAGTATCTCCTGAGAGTGGGAACTGATCTCTTAACTGAGCCTATAAGCTTAGTTCTGAGCCTGCCAAGGCTGAAATCTGAAGTGGAAACATATTTAATTTAGACAGGAAAAATAAAACATTATGGGATCCTTTACATTGTTGTAAACAATATTCTGTACCACTTTGTTTGTGTGATTTGGCATCTCTAGTAGAATTAATACTCTGTGACATTGCTAAGAAGGATGCTGTACCAGAGTGGAATAGAAGTAATGTGGGATGGGAGTGACTGATGTTCCTTGAAATGAGGAAGATGAGAGAGACACAGCAGCAGACTAACTACATAGCTTGTCATCCTTGATGTTTTTTTAGGAAGGTCACATTCCTAAGATTACTGTCAAATGGAGAAGTCAGTTATTCACTATCTTGGATCTGATTATTAGTAGATAACAGGTTTATCTTTATATACCTGTGAGGTGTGGTAGGAGTTTCTGAACAAGAAAGATAGACATAATACCTTGTATTTTGCAGAATGAATCTTTGGTAAAGATTCACCTTAAATACATGTTCAATTTTATTTATTCAACTGTTTTTGTAGCAACACCCAGGGTTCAGGGTAGATGATTTATCATCTTTGACTGTCATTCTGCCAATATCTCACCTGCAATCCAGGTCATGCAAACACATTAACTATGATACAACATACCACGTTTCATGGAACTACACAAAATTCCGAGAGGTGATGTAACTGTAATTTTATTTATTTATTTTTAAAAAATCATCCTTTAACTCAAGAGAAAGTAGTACATAGACACGTTAACCAGCTTTGCCAACTGAAGTTGCTGATAATAATTCTCTCTTGGAAATATAATGTGAGCATGAATATACGTAGCTTTATAACTGCTCATGTCTTCTGTAGAATTATAGAATCATAAAATGGTTTGACTTGGAAGGGACCTCTAAGGTCATCTAGTTCCAACCCCCTGCTATAGGCAGGGACATCTTCCTCTAGACCAGGTTGCTCACAGCCCGAGACAGACTGACCTTGAATGCTTCCAGGGAGGAAACATCCACAATCTCTCTTTGGCAACCTGTTCCAGTGTCTCTCCAGTAAATAGTTTCTTCCTGATATCTAGTCTAAACCTACCCTCTTCCAATTTAAAGCCATTTCCCCTCATTCTGTCTCTACACACCCTGATAAAAAAAGTCCCTGCCCAGCTTTCTTGTAGACCTCCTTCAGGTACTGGAAGGCTGCTATAAGGTCCACCCTGGCTTTCTTTTTAAAACTGATGCACCTGTAGAATTTCTTCTTGTTTCCCTTTATATTGCTGGCTTGAGCTTCACATTACTCACCAGTCCACCCTTGTTGGTGAGGACAAGGTCCAAAATAGCCCGTCTTCTTTTAGGTTTCTGTACCAACTGGAAGAGGAAGTTATTGTCAAGACATTCCAGGAACCAATTTGATTTCTAATGCCCTGCTGTGTTGTCCTTCCAAGAGATACTGGGGTGGTTGAAGTCCCCATGAGCACTGTGTTTTCTGAATGCAAAGCTGTTCCCATCTGTTTACTGAGGTCCTGCTCCAGCAGTCTGCAGCCCTGCCTTCCTTTTACCCCTAACCCGTAAGCTCTCTGTCAGCTCTTCATCTGTTCCTAGGTTGAGCTCTATGGACTCCAGCTGGTCACTGTAGAGAGAAACCATCCTTCCCTTCTTCCCTGACTGTCTTTCCTGAAGTGTTTATACCTGTTTATTCCTACATTCCAGTCATGAAAGCCAGCCCATCATGTCTCAGTGATGTCAGGGACATCATAGCTTTGTTGGCACATGCATACCTGCCATTCTTCTTGCTTGTTTCCCTTGCTCCATTCATTAAATGTGCAAGCATTTGAGTTCGGGTCCCACTGAGGCTGATTTACCAATTGGAGTTCCCTTATCTTGCACCTTAGGTGCTGTCTTACTGGCCTGTGGTCTAGCTCCAGGCTCAGGGAATCCATTACCATCATCAACCTCAAAGTGCATAATCTTGTTTCTTCTGTTCGTTTTGGGCTTCTGCAGTGTTGTTTCTTGCAAAATCAGGGCCTTTGCACTCTGTGTCTCCAAAGACTCTGTGGTGTACATCTGAGTTGTGCTTTCTTGGGACATTGCCTCACTTGACTAGTTCATTTTGTCATACGATAGCTGACAAGGAAGATGAGACATACTGAATTTTCCTTTTTCATTTCAGTTTCTTCATTCTCCTGTGGCCAAATCTCCTCATGCAAAGAATTTTTTTTTTTGTTCCATTTCAGTTTCCTAGATGTTAGTGGCTTTCTCCCAACTCAAAGAAAGCTTGCAGTAAGCAAGCTGGTTCTATTTTTGTGCCTACCTTGCTGTGTGCAAGTTGGAAGTTGTTCTTTACTGCAGCGAGCTCCCTACTGTTGTGATGAGTCTTAGTGCCTTGGGGCTTCCACTCACCTGAGCACTGTGGCTGTGTTCCACATGCTTGTCTCACCAGAAGAGACTCTTTGTTACAGTGAGAAAAGGTGTTTTTCAGCCCACTGGTTTATGTGAGAGACTGAGGAGAGGCTGCAGATCTTTAATTGCTGTAAATTGACTAGTAGGTCTGTACACGCTTTTAAAGCCAATGGAACTACTGCTCAAATTTGTTTGATTTTACTAGAAATGTGAGGAAAAACATTTTGGGAGCAATCAATCCAGTAGTGCCAACTCAGTATTTGACAGACAACATGAAGTAATATCGCAAAGTAAAGCACAGTGATTTAAAGCATGTCATGGATAACCAAGTCTCATTCCCTGTGGGTTTGCTTGCTCAAATTTAGGCACTATTCTTGTGCTTTTAACTGGAAGCTCCTTTGCTCTGGGGGTTGTGCCTCCAAAGTCAGGTTGGACTGCATTGCCATGCACGCAGGTTGACCTCAGTTTTGTCTGGAAAAAAGAAAAAAACATCAGAAATCTTAGATGTTGAGAAAAATATCCATCTATAAAATTATTGACGTTCAAAGAGCCCAGCTTTTGCACATTTCCCTGGAAGTGCAAGTATAAGGCAAGTCATTCAGCCTTTCATTTGGTGTTCTTTCACTTGTAGAAGGATAATTTTACTTATTTCTTGTCTAGTGAGACAGCATTTTAGTTGAGCTCTTCTTTGACATACAGAAAGGAAGCATTTCTTAGGACTTTGTCTACCCAGTAGACCACATTAGATAATTCCCTTACAATTTCTGCACAGTTTCTGAGCTACATTAACACAGTTCTTCCTCCACTGGTGATTAGAGTTGTTAATGGGTTTGGAGCAAGGCAGACTGGTTGATGTCCATGTGACTCTGTTGGTCAATGCAGACAGAGGTGGCAGCATTCTGTGGTCAATTAATTGCCAGTGATTTTGATAATATTATTGAATATGAGACAAAGTAAAGAGTTCAGGGCATGCTCTGAAGCAAGAATTAAATCTGATATACATTATAAGCATATTCACTGATAACTATCAGCATAGTGAAAATATAAGGAGTTTCAACTAGTTATTGATACTTTAAGTTATTGAAACCAAGTGTAAAAAGCAGAGGAGCTCTTTCTTCGTACCTCCTTTCACCTGCAGTATCACTGAAGCACCTGAGATGAACACAGTCAGTAATTACAGTCAGTCGCTGAGGCAGATAAAATGCTACTTGGGAGGTCTGCTTACCTAAAACAATCTGCTGGTGCCTAAACGAAACAAATGGTGCCACAAAAGTTCTTTTGTCAAAACAGGGATTCTCTGAAGTAAGGATAAGTTATTTATTGGCTTGAATTAGACCAGGATACACCTGCCTTCTGAGGCTTACTGCTGGACAGTCAGTAACTTCTGCAAGAGTCAGAGATGGGGGGTGAATATCCATAACCATTTCAGACATGAAATTCTTTTCCAGTTTGTGTGCATCCAGCAATTTTTTAATTATAGTACCCAGCACTTACATCTATTTACCTCTTCAAAGCAATGCACAATTATTAACAAATTAATTACTGCTTCATTACCCTGTGAAATACTCTGACAGTTATCTGATTATTGGACAGTCCTCCGGTGAGTAAGAATAACCATGTTGGTTATAAAACTAGGTCACATATGGCAGAAAACTCAAATACGTGTTTGCTGAGACCACCTGTCCTGTCTGTTCTGAACAAGACTGAACAACCTGATTTAGCTGTAGATGTCCCTTTTCATTGCAGGGGAGTTGGACTTCATGACCTTTAAGGACCCCTTCCAACTCGTACAATTATGATGACCTGCACTGCAAAGTTTATTTATTTATACAAATCCTGTAATGTAGCAGATGACTTGAAAACAGGAAGAGTGGAAGGATGTTTCTGCAGACATAGCAGCAGACACAGGAGCTTATTTTGCTCACTGGAATGCATTTTGCTGGGAGTGGCTTAACAGACAGAGGACTGTCATCTCTGCAATTTTGTCCAGAGAAATGGGAATGGAAATGCTGTGGTTGAAAGGAAGAATATCTGAAGTGCTGCAATTAAGGGGAAGGTATGAGTGGACAGAAAACAGAACTATCTTTTTGGGTAAGGGAAGCTTCCATTTAATTAGTATTCTTTCTTTGCCTGATACAAATTTAAATATTTCCTCCTAAGAAAATATGATCTAACGTGAGGATTAATTAGACTGTTAACCACATTTATCTCCTTTACACAAGAGATCATCCCCTGATGAGGGGGAAAAAAGGGATGTTTTATAACGAGTAATGAAAATATGGCAATTTAGAAAATTAACATAGTGTAGTGGCTGACGCAAATTTTTTTCTATTTATAAGACCAAATATGTTAAACTGCCAGAGCCTCGAGAGCTAAATGCTGGGAATGATGGACCCCTAGTGCCAAGGCTGTACAAACAAGCAGGAGGAAAAGTTGCTTGCTGAGGGCTAAGAAGAGGTCTAAACGGCATGGGAATTGTTCCATACCTAATAAAGCTCCAGTTTCTGTGCCCCTTCTTACAAAGTCTACAAGTTTTAAAATGCAAATGTGGCTATTTAAATGTATTAATCATACTTAGGAATCTTTAGGGTTTCCACATTATAGTTTTGCATAGATGTTTTTATGTTGGAGTATGCATTTAACATTTGTGAGTGATGACAGGATATTTAGGATAATGGCATGAAAAGGCAGCTTCTCCATATAATTGCTTTCTCATACTTCCTACCTGGGTTGTCTAATGGACTTCATGCTGATTTGGCTTAATAAAATATTGGGATTAGAAATCACCACCTGCCTTGTGAAGGATGCAACCACACATCGCTTGTAAGAATTAGACTTCCTTTTATCTGACAGTAAAGTACCTGGAAGTTATAGACAGGGAAAGCTAGCAAACACCTGCTTAGTTTTAATTCCTGTTGAGATTATAGGTTCTCTGAGATTGTGGGTTCAGAACTTATTCTCCCCTTGGTCCTTCTTTTGTTCACTTTCCATACTTCTTGATGGATTTGTTCTCATCCTCTGGAGCTTTTTTACAGTAGCTTATGCATCTCTGATCTTTGACTTTCAGATGGAGTTAGTGCTAGTGTCACTGAGTCAATGATTTGACCATTATATGCTCTTGCCAGATTTTTTTCTTGCCACTAGAATAAGACAGACAGCACATCTCTGTGCTTTTCATTCAAAGGAATGGATCTTCCAAGCTGACAGTACCGACCAGTAAAAAGTACAGTTGTATCTTGAGCAATGTTTATGAACATGAAATTATCTCGTTCTGAAGATGTACTTAAGATTCTGCTTTATGGGATTAGGAACAAAATCCTCACATTTTTAGTTTATTCTAGCACCTAAAAATTTAGCATTTTGAGGTTTTGTTTTTTTTTCCCAAAAGATTAATGCAGACATGTTGAATAAATAGTTCTGTACATCGTTTTTAAGTAAATCTTTTTCTGGGCCAGATTCCAAATTTTCTTGATTTCATATGTTTTATATCTCCTCAAGAGAGACTAATTCTATGTTAATTAACATATTTGGGTTGACTCAGTTAACAAATATGATTTGTGATTTATATAACTTTAACACCACTTTACCAGCTAACTTCTTAATGGGATATTTAATTCCATCTATTTTAGAGAAAAAAAAAAAGAATTGCCTACTAAGCTCACTGACTACATTTTTGCTTTCCCTATTATTGTATACACTAGAAACTAGGCTCCATTCACTTTTAAAAGCAGTGGGTTACCTAGGTGCACATGCAGACACATAAACTCAGATATGGAGCCAAATCCCCTTATAGAAAGATTCTTTAAATATTTTGCCATTGCATGTTAATATGTTCCCGAGCCAGGTCTTTCTCTTCATTTCATTGTTGTTGTGTCTTCCACATTGATTCTGAACACAATCTCATGAGTATGTAATCTTCATATAATGGTGTTACCAATAGGTATACTGTGACTACTTTGTCCTACATTTCCCTGAGTCCCATTCCATTGCTGCTTTTCAGCATTGGCGACCATCTGCGTTACCTATGGGTTTCATAATTTGTTCCAAATTCCAGTCATGTTCCCGTGACTCTTTATCTACCAAAACCTTGGATGTACTCTACTGAAGAACCACACATTCCACTGTTTTATCTGTAGCCTTTTTTCTTGGTAAATTTTCTTGGTGTTTGATTGTGTCATCTTACAGGAAATATTTAAAAGCTACAACTGCAGCAGAGAATAGCATAAAGATCCCAGTGTTGAACTGTTTCTGAACTGATAAACTCTGACCAGGTCATAGTTGCTTTTGTAAACAATTATGGTGTCTATAATGTTTAGTATTTTTTTTTTTTCTTCTTTTCTCTGAAGAGCTGGGGTTCTTCAGCCTGGAGAACAGTCCAAGGAGACCTTGTAGTGGCCTTCCAGTACTTGTAGGCAGCCTATAGAAAAACCGGAGAGGGACGTTTTATAAAAGCATGTGTGGAAATTAAGGCATGGACTCCAATAACAATCAAAGACCCTTTACTTAGTTACAGTGCATCTTATATAGGTCAGTAAGTGAGGCTTGGCATTTTTCACTCCTCAAACGCTACCCTTTGCGGTTCCCCCACACATGATTAACAACTAGCACAAGCAGCAACACACAAGGTCAGCATGTACTTCTTGTTGTTAAGGTGCTGTTTCCATGTTCCTTGATCTCTCCCATGGCTTTCTGCCAACCAAGGCCAAGAGATCACTGCCTCTGCCTACTGATACACTCCCAACAGACTCCACAAGCACGTAGCGACAGGATGAAGGGAAATGGCTTTAAATGGAAAGAGGGGAGACTTAGACTGGCTATTAGGAAGAAATTATTTACTGTGAGGATGGTGAGACACTGGAACAAATTGCCCAGTGAGGGTGTGGATGCCCCCTCCCTGGAAGCATTCAAGGCCAGGCTGGATGGGGCTTTGAGCAACCTGGTCTATAGGGAGGTGTCCAAGCCTATAGCAGAGGGGATTGTAACTAGGCAATCTTAAAGGTCCCTTCCAACCCAAACCATTCTATAATTCTACATTTGTCTTAGTATATATTGTATACTATACTTTCTTGAAGCATTAAATATTTTGTAAGACACCCTTGTCTGCCTGTTATCAGCTATATTATCAAATGTTTAAAGAGAGAGTTCAGGTCTAGGGAAATAAATCACAAGACTGAAGAGAAGAAAAATGTGCGTTGGTACTTATTGTCCAAGCACATCAGCCAGATTCCCAGGCTGTCCATCCTAAAGCTATTGCATTCAATATTAGTTCAAGGCAACACTTAGGGATTCAAGTGAGAATGGATGGTTGGCACTTGTGGAAGGCTGTTCAATACTATGAGCAAGCTGATGGAGTACAGATTGCCTGGTTTAATGGAAGAAGAAAATTTATTTTATCCAGTATTGTTTAACTTATTCATCAGTGGTTTGGGATAGAGTGTATCCTTATCAAGTCTTAGCAAGAACTGAAAGGCAGCAAGTTTATTCTGAATGTATGGAAACACTTCTGTATTTGGTGGTGACTGAACCCTGCCACAGGCTGCCCAGAGACATTGTGGAATCTCTTCCTCTAAGATCTAAAAAATGATGCCTGGTACACTTCTTCGGGTACCCCTCCTTGAGCAGGGGTTAGACCAGATGGACCCAGAGATCCCTGTCAAACTCAGCCACTCTGGAATTATCTGATTGTATTTGAAATAGCCCTAGAAGAATACTATATGAAGCATTTTACAGGGATTCGTAACTCTCATGCCTTAGCATTTCATTTTAGCCTTTGAGCTAAGTGCATGAAGTGAGTGCTATTCATACCCTTTTATTTTATTTTTTTTCATAAAGGGAGTAGAACCGTAAAAAAACCACTAAATGACTCATCCAAGTCAGCTAGAAAATATGTCACAACAGAAAAAAATTGTATTTCTTGTATCACAAGACTGCATAATGTTCTTTCAATAATGCTTCCACATTGAGATGTGAGTATAGTGCAAAGCTATTTTGAATAAATATCTGTGAATATTTTGAATAAATATATTGAATAAATATCTGTGCAAGAGTAGGGATGTGAAATTTAGTTTTGGAAAGGATACAGTGACTGCAGGAAACCCAAACTAAAAAAAATAAAAATAAATAAATAAATAAACAATGAAATTGTAGAATTGCTCAGGTTGGAAAAGACCTTCAAGATCATCAAGACCAACTGCAACCAAATCACACAACCCTAGCTCTAACAACCCACTACTAAATCATGTCCCTGAGCACCATATCCAAATGGATTTTAAACACATACTTCTCCATGGGGAGCCTGTTCCAGTGCTTAACAACCCTTTCCGCAAAGAAGATTTCTCTATACCCATCCTAACCTCCCCTGGTGCAAATTGAGGCCAGTTCCCCTTGTCCTGTCACCAGTGAGAAGAGACCAACCCCGTTCTCACTGCAATTACCTTTCAGGTATTTGAAGAGAGCAATAAGGTCTTCCCTCAGCCTCCTCTTCCCCAGACTAAACAGACCCAGTTCCTACAGTTGCTCTTCATAGGGCACATTCTCCAGGCCCTTCACAAGCCTTGTTGTCCTTGTTGATCATGTTTGCTGTGGATCTAGCCAAGAAACAAATGGTGGAGTAATCCAAGTGGTAATGAGCTCAAGTCTAAGTTTAATACAGTGTTCTGAGTGATCAGTAATGATGGTTAGAGTCACTTTCTGGCTCTTAACCAGTTACACCAGCTGAAGTGATTATGAGGAAAACAGAGTCAAAATTCATAGGCAGAGGAAAATGTTTTGGGAATTCATAAGAATTTGCTTCCTTTATGTATTTTCCTTTGGTTGGGAATTGACTATTGAATTCCTTCTGCATTCTTACTGTCATCCAAGAGTGACAGTAGTTACCCTTGGCTATCTGTGAAAATTCACAGGAGACTGGCATGTGATGGATATATCTTAATTTCATTTCTTCTCAGCTGAGTTATGAAAATTTGATATTGCTTTGTATAAACCTTAGAAACTCCAATTCACACAGAATACCAAAACATGTCTTTTCAGAGATCAGACTGCCAATCCTAGGCAGATGTATTTTATCTTCTGTCCAAGAAGAGCTGAAACATTATAGTCTTCAGTAGCATTAGACACCTCAGAGATCATGTAATGATGATGAAGAATGTAATTTGTTAGACAGCTCTTCTGATTCATTTGAATGAGATAAAAGCTCTTATGCATATAAGAGTGGAATTTGTCAGTGAAAACCGGAAGGTGGCCTTTCGGAAGCTGAAAAGGGCTGCCATAAGTCTCACTACTCTACAAGAAACATTTTATTTGAGTGTTTTTTCTTTAATGTTGATAGTGAAATGATTGGCTAGCAACAGAGGTGGAAAGGATAAAAAATAAAATTCCCAAATCCATAATACTCTGTGATTCTGTAGGAGGAATCACAATTGTATTGAGATTTCTCCTGGTTTTGAGCCATTCTTGGAAGAGAAAGGCAGCAAATCCAGTTCTCATGGGGCTTGCTGCAGAAGCCCAAGCTGTAGCAGAAATGTACTTTGATGTCTGACAGTTTTCACTTCTGTAACTATTTTCAATATTGTTAATCTTTGTCAGCACCATTAAAGTTGAGGGTGCCATTTTTGATTTTGAGTTTGGGCCAGGGTGCTTCCTCAGCAGCAAATTCTAAAGCTCGGTGAAGTAAGAGATGAGACAACAGCATACTGACTAGCTACAACTTGGGGCATTTCCAGTACAAATGACAAAACCACACTCTTAAAACTTCAGAGTGCTCTTTGGTGTCAACATGCCCTTGGCATGTTTATAGAAGTCTTCATTCACCACCACTCTGTGCTTTGAATGAGTGCTCAGGATATTTTCAGACATTCTGTGGTGGAGGATGTGCTCAAATATGAAATAAAACCCTGCTGTTATTAGTGCTGTTGCAGGGATTGCTAGCCATGCTCCTAAACAAGAGGAACATTCTTCTAGAGGTTTAGATTTATTTATTAGATATAATAATCCAAACAACAAGATGGGAATATAAATATAGAACTGTCCTGCATTTGCGGTATATAATTCAGCATGTGTGCATAATTCTGTGCATGTGTCTGTGTGTGCTTGCACACATGTTGGTTAGGCATATGTCTTCTTTCAGCCTAGAATAAACATATTTTAAAAAGCATCAGCCTCAGCCACAGGGTTTCCTTCCTTCTAGTGGCTGTGGTCTGCTGACTAAGGAAATCTTTCCACAGTGATGCATCTTCATAGGAACCTAACTATATTCCTTCCCCCCACTTAAGCCTGAGAACACACTGTTTCTTATTGAAACATTTAGCCACCTTTTGACAACGACAAAATACTTGGAGCTGTTGACAGGCAGAGAGGAATGAAGAGAGACTTCACAAAATACAGCATGTAGATACCTCCCATGTGTACTTCTTGCTGTAGTAAACTGTAATAATACACTCATTCTGCTCAGCTGGAATTTTATATATTTCAAAATATAAAATCTTTGTATGTTTTAGTGCAAAAATCTCTGGGAAGGAGCTGTTTCTTTCAGTTGTTGACTGGGTAGAGCAGGTTTAAGAATTTAATTATGAATTTACCTCAAACTCAGTTACATTGAGCACTTCAAATTCAAGGCATCTTCCAGGTAGTTCAACTCTCATCTTTACTAGTTAAATGCCTAGACATGTGTGACCATGTTTGTACACCAGGTTGATACCTCTATCTGATGTCCAGGCTAAACTGAGCTCTTTACAGAAATCCTGATTGAAGTGGATTATTGGTTTAGAGACTGTTAGATCAGATGCAGTCTGTGGCTGAATATTTGTTTATTGTGTACAAAATAAGACGCAAAAAGGAAGAACTTACCTTAAAGTTTTCTGATTTTGTTTAACAAGAAGCAGCATTTCCTCAGTGTTGAGAGAGGATTTTGTCAAGGGTAAAGAGAGAACAACATCTTTCTTATTTTGTGAAGAATCCCATTGTCTCAAGTTGTCCTATATGTATGCAGGCCAGGAACTATGGCTCCTAAGGTGAAGTTTCATGTGAACCGAAGTTTGAAGGAAGATACCTGTGCAACCTAGTCTAGGGAGTCTGCTTTGGCAGGGGGGTTGGACTAGATGATCTCTAGAGGTCCCTTCCAACCCCTACAGTTCTGTGATTCTGTGATAATATCTTTTGTATTTTCCTGCTGCAGCTCAGCCTGGGCCAACATTTTCATTTCATGAAGTCTGCTGTTATGGGTTGCTGATCTTGGGAGCTTGAAGAGGTTGAATAGCAAATATTGTCACTTAACAAATCGTGTTTAGCTGTCAGGGAAAGGTGTAAATGACATGAGTCAGTTTCTTCACAATGTTCAGTTGTGGTGTGGTACCTTCAGTGAGTGACATCAGTTTCTATAGTTTGGACATGAAGCCTTCCTTCTCTTTGGTACGGGAGCTGTCCCTGTCCTCTGAAGAAGTCATATATTTTCCTGAGAATATTTCTACCTTGGTGATAACAAAATTATAAAAGCTCTCAGATCTGGAAAAGAAGAAGGGAGGAAAAATTAATTTCTTTGTTAGATCACCTCATATTTTTTCCTATGTAACTTCACAGTATTTTGACTTCACATTCAGTGAGGTGTATACTTATTCCTGTCCTTTGTGAGCAATAAGAAAAAATGAAGTAGGACAACAATGGAATGTTTTTATTGCAAATCCTCCAAAATTAACATCTTTTTTCCTAGATAGGTGTTGACCATGGAAATCTTATTTTTATTTTTATTTTTTCCATTGAACCAGATTCCTGATTGTTACATCTTCAGATGACCACTGTAAAATAAAGAAGCAATGATAAAAGCAAACTTAAACTTACTTGAGAGGAAAGAAACAAAAACATTCTCCTGTAATCCTTCATGCACTTACTGTGCATCAGTAGAAGATTTTGAGACTGTGTACATATCTGCTCCCGTCTGATCTGTGGTAATATTATCCAATAACTGACTGAAGATTATAAATCTAAATTTATGGGGGGAGAAATCATCCATATGTCGGACATCTTCTGCAATTTTTGTTTTCCTTTATCCTTCTCCACTTTTAAAAATCTTTGTCCTTTCTCTTCTCCGAAAAGATATTTTTAAATAAATGCTCTCCAACTGGGATGCAATATAAGTAATTTACTGAGCAGAAAGGTTTTATATCATAGATCATGAGTATATTGAGAAGATTTCATGTATCAGTGAGCCGTATTATGTTTGCTCTGTGTGAGAAAAGACAAATTCAACACTTTGTTTTGCAGTCTACAGCTCTTATCAATTTAATGTCTAGTGATAACTGTTGATAGGAAAGCACCAGCACACTAAAAAATCTGAGGGGAAGGTTATTGCCTCTTGACCACACTGCAGATGCTTTCAACTCAGAAAAATGAATAAATGCTTTACTGCATTCCTGAAGTTGCAGATCTTTCTCCTTAAAGCGGTATCTGATCTTGTCACATTCAAATACACATTATTTGAAATGGAAATTTACACAACAGAATGGTTCTCTGCATATATAATAGTCATGCGTATGTTCAAATTGACATGACAACACATTTGTTAGGTGGATCTGTACCTGCTATAATGAACAAGTTGGTTGTGCTCTGGTGCAAAAATCATCTTTTATTTTTTTAAATGAGACAAATGTTGATAGACTGCACTGAAATAGCTCGTCTGTGTGTGTGTTTAGAATACATGCCAGTTCAACTAACTGAGAGTGAATTACTAATGGGAGATTTTTACAGTAGAAAATAGCTTATGTTGTTCCCACAGTTTAGACTGTGAAGATCTCATTGAAATGTTAATCTTCTACCATGACCACTGCTGGCTAACAGTTATGGTGATGTCTACCTAACAACAGTGCTTGGCTTCTAAAGCAGCTACGTTGGGATTTCCATCTTTTCCTGGTACAAAAGTTATACAGTGGAAAGGGAGCAAGTTCTGAATTGGTGGGTTGTTCCAAATAAAGGATATACCACAGATATAATTTATTTAATAGCTATTTGAAAAGGCAGATACGCAGATAGTGTAATGAGCTAATTGAGGTGTTGAAAGGCTTAGGTTGGCACGTGCATACTTCACTAACAACTTCCAGGCAGGCAGGGTACAGGTGGTTTTCATTAATTACTAGTTACTGAGATTATTAGTGACTTGCTGATATTAAAGTCCCAGTGTACTTTATTTTAATGCACTTTGTGGTGTGACTATGAGGGCTGATTTCCAGATGAGCTGGGCTTCCTCAAATTGCAGTTAATGGGAGCTGCAGGTGTTCAGAAGCTCTTTAAAGAAGTGGTGAGCAAAGAGATTTCATAAAATCTCAGATTTGCCCGCGCTGCTTTTGCAGCTGCAACACCTACCTCCTCCCACATTGGAGTCAAGTAACACCAAGGCTAAAGTGTCATCCATAAGATTTTAGAAATTTAAAGTCCTCTCTTCAGGTCAAGTGAAGACTTCCCAAAGCAGAACTGTAACTCCTATTTCCCAGGAGAGAGCTCTGCCAGTGATGCAGAGGCCTGTCTGTTTCACAATGCATCTTTCTTGATTCATTTTAATTATCCTACTTTGTACTTTAAAAATTAAACACCAATGAGAGTGGGGTTGGAGCCAGTGTCTCTTGCATGCCCTCCAAATTCTTTAACCCCCACTTGAAGAAAATTTTTCTCTGACTAATCGTTTTTTATTATTTACACACATTGGAATGTTTCCACTGGGGGAAAGGCAGTATGAAGCATTCTGGAACATCTCTCACATTACAGAATTGTGAGTACTGGGCTCCCTGCTGTAGTTAGGAAAGAAAGAAGGTGTAACACTCAGCACTTTACCTACATTGAGTGACCCAGACACCAGGATGAGAAGTGACACTGATCTCTTTTTATTCTCTCTTTTGTATAAATCTCTTGCTTTTAATAAAAGTGCCTGGGAGATTAGAAAAATGTTTCACCTAGCATTTACTTTTAATAATCATATATGTTTGATATTTATTTATATTTCTGTAGGGCATGTTAAGGTGATGAGAGGAACAACTTTTCCATTTAGGTTGATCTTTTATCCCACTGGTGAACTTGCATTCTCTACTAAGTCTTCCCATTCATTCTCGCGTAGCGTATTTCTCAATGTTCAGCTGTTTCACAACACAGTTATTAGGGAGTTCTCAGGAAAAAGTTGTTCCCTGCTTTCCCACTCCTGCTCTTGTACCAAAACTGTCAACCACAACCAAATTATCATTGACCTGGGCAACTTGAGACAAGGAATGACAGATATACCACAAACCCCCAGTGCTGTACCTCATCCCTGTTCTGGGCTCCTTTCCTCCTCTCCCTTTGGTCTGTGCAAGCACTGCTTCAATTACCCTTCTGCACCCAAGCATGGAATGATTTGGGTGGGTCGATACAAGCTGTGAGTCTCACAGTCATGAGCAACTCTGCGTAGGTGTTTGCCAGGAGCTTGCTATGAAAGCTCAGATTGCTTCAGATTTTCCACCTACCTCCCTCTTGAGATCCTACCTACAGCCCATTTTGTTAGTCTAATTGTTCTTAGGCTGTGATTTCAGCTTTGCAGAGTCCCGGACTATGAGGAAAGGACATCAAGGAGGTGGATCTGATAGCCCTTGTGTAGCACTTGAAGGGTTTTTTTCTTACAGTTGTGACTGCTCAGTTACATGTTGATACTTGCTTTGAAATATTCTTGCTCCAGAAGACAGGGCCACAGAACCTATGCTGATGGTTTTCTCTACATTTGATGCCTTTCTCTACATATGCCCAGCAAATATGTCCCTTCATGATGTCCTTCTCCCATTTATCCTCTTGTAGTAACAACACAGATGTCCAGTCTAAAAAGCCTTAATTTAGCTTTGCCTCTTGGGAGGATCATATTTATGCTGTATGTTTACAGCCAGCTTTAGCAAAACATCATGATTAGATTAAGCTCCTCGTCAGTATGGCATGACTGCACAGGACTGCAAAACATCGTCATACTTTTACAGACTCATTTTTATTGGAAGAGACCTCTGGAAATGATCTGATTCCACTCCTGCCCAAAGCCTTTAAAGGTTTGTCAGGTTGATCCAGGCCACTTCCTGCTGAATTTTAAATATGGTGTATGGGATCCCACCACCTCTCTGGGCAACTTTCCAGTTTGCAACCACTTGTGTAGTAAAAATATTTTCCCTACCTCTGATCATAATCTTTGCTGTAACTCATGTCCATTGGCATACAAGTAAAATATTTTGTCTGTCTCGTGTATAAGGTGATTCTTTTGTTATTTATGTGTTGTACTGAAGGTCTTCTTTTGATTTGTTTTGTTTTGTTTCTCAGAAAAGAAGGGCAGAATTTTTATTGCAAGGATTTAACCTTACTTCTTTGTAAACCTTCGGTGCACTGGATGATGTCTTGTAGATCACAAGAACAATAGCTTCTAGCAGGAGGAGTAGGTTGTTGGTATACCAGTATCAAGTAGGATAACAGAGTTTATTACTTTTCAACAGAGAGGTTATTACTTTTCAAATTGTTTTTCAACTGAATACCTAGTCAGGTCAGACTCAGGTAATTCCTCATCTGTGAACCAAGCAAGCCTAATAAATTAGATTGAGGATGTTGGTGTTAAAATAGCATATGTTCAGAAGTACTTAAGCAAGCAAGGAGGTAGTGAGTGAAATATTTGACTTAGCAGAGCTAGTAAGAAGGTGAGAAGTCATTTCTGCAAAGGATCAAGACGAGAGCTTTAATAGGTAAAAACAACTGCTTCTGAAATGTCACCACAAATCTTGTACATTATAGTTCAAGTTTGCCCATTTGTAAATTTAACTGAGCACAACATTGACTTATCTGCATCTCCACTGCTTCAGGCTAGATGTCCTGAGTTTATTTTCATGTTCATTTAGTGCCTGTGGCACAATGATATCACAGTTACTGAGCGGGGAATAGACTGTGCTGAACAAATATTACAGCTCAGGCTGGAGGAAGAAATTGCGAATCCATCTCCAGACCTTTTGTAGCATTGTTGTTGTTCTTTGGAGACACTCTAGAGCTTCAATGTTTTTCTTGTAGTGAGGGGCTTAAAACTGAGCATAGTACTCGAGGTACAGCTTCACCAGAGCTGAGTACAGAGGTACCTCCATTGTCTCTATGACTTCACTATTTCTGATACAGATCAGGATGCCACTTGCCTACTTGGCCACCTGGGAACACTACTGGCTCATGTTCAGCCAGCTGTCAGCTAACACCTCCAGGTCCTTTTCCTTTGCACAGCATTCATGCCACTCTGCTCCCAGGTCTGTAGTGTTGCATGGGAGCTGTTGTGACCAAAGTGCGTGACCTAACACTTGATCTTGTTGAACTTCATCTCATTGGCCTCAGTGCAGCATTACAGCTTGTCCAGATTGCTCTGTAGGGCCTTCTTGCCCTCAGGCAGATCAACACTTCTTCCCAGCTTGTTGTCATCTGCAAACTTACTGAGGATGCATTCAGTGCCTTCGTCCAAACCGTCATTAAAGATATTAGTGACTGGTCACTGGCTGGATTTAACTCCATTCACCACCACTCTCTGACACATTTTTTACCTTGCCAGTTTTTTTACACAGTGAAGACTGTGCCTGCCCAAGCCATGGGCAACTTGCTTATCTGGGACAGAGAGCAAGAAGTAAAAATGAAAAACAGAAACAAAAGCCACAGCCCTCTCAAGGTTACTGTACTATAAGTCTGCCATGAGAAATGGCAAAATTCATAAACAATTCTGACTTAAAATCCAATCTTGAATTCTGAAAAATGACTAAATATTGCTTTTATTTGAGATATAATCCATGGCCAGGGCCAGGGGCACTTGCCAGGGTCACAGTCATAAATAACTCTTGCATCTGTTACTTTTTCTGCTTGCATCTCTAAAGAGAGAGAACAACTTGAACCTCCAAGGGCTGACCATGTGGGACTCCTTCCTGGAGCTGTAGTCCATGCTTCATCATTCTATTGTATGTCCTCCAAAATCATTCATATACCTGGAATTGCAGACTACTTTAGGATGACTTCTGGAAGTCCTAGTTCAAGTTTCTGCTTAAAGCAGAGACATTTTCAAAGATAGTGAGAATGTTCAGGGCCTTATCCAAATTAACCTTTGTAATAGAAGATAAACATATCTACACTGATTTGCATCTGAGATCTGGAAGTTTAAGAAAAGAACCAAATATTTGGAAATAAATCTTTTTTTTTTCTATGTCCCTTAACCATTACCCCTCCTCTTAATCAATCTAGGATGTAGAATTTATGACTGAACCAATTAAGTCTTTTGCAGAAAATGTCTCTAGGTTAAATTTGTAAATAAAATAAATTGCAAAGAAAACACATGGCAAATAGTTCAAGGCTGAAGAGTTTTTACAAAGTAAAACAGGTTAATACTTTTCTTTAAGTTTTGAATTTTGGCTGAGTGATAAAACAAGCAGGACTTTGCCTAAGACAGCTGAATCCTCTCTATTGATAAGAAGGGTCTTGGCATCTTGTTGCAGGTTCTTAACAACTTTGGTAAATATTTAAAAGCATACTGATTAAAAATTAATACAGCAATGATCCCTGGTGAAATGAAATAATTGAGCCTCTAGGCACTACCATCATAATACAACTAATTAGAATCATATCAGAGAAATGCAGACCAAAGAACAAACTTCTAATACTGGCTCCATTGGACACTATAATCCATTGGTTTACTTGGAGTGCTTTGATCTTTCCTCAGCTGCTGGAGATATCTGAGCACCAAAGGAGACAGTGAAAACACCAGGACTGTTTACCACTGACATCCTCTTCTGCGCATTTTTTCCTCCACTTTCATGAGCACCACCTGCTATCTGTTAGAAATTCCAGGTTCTTTTCTATTAGTTTGGGAATTTGTTCTGTTTTCCTTCTTTACTTGAAAACCCAAACCTCTCTGGATGCAGAGGATGTAGGAGCTGCCGCAACACCTGGAAAGCAGGAGCAGAGCCCCATCCTTTACCACAAGCTCTCACACCTGTGTGGCTCTGAGCAATTCATTGTAGCAGAGAAAGTGCAAACTGGCAGCTCTGTCAGACCGTGTTAACCCACAGAAGGACATGTAGTGAATCGGTTTCTACAGGAACTATTTATCCTTTTGGCCATAAAACTCCCACTGCTGTGGAAGTTTGCAATCCACTCACAGACTGGATTATTTTTTTTCCCTATCTCTTTTTGATTGCAAAACCATGCTGTCTAGGATGACCTTGCCTAAGCAAGAACTGACTTGCAGTAAATAAAGCAATAAATACTTCATTTCAACAATCCAAGCAACTTGCCTAATCATGTTTTCCAGTGGCTGCTCTATGTATTCTTTGAAGGTGTGGGTCCTTGTTTTCAACCAGTTGGGAAGGGCTAGGAAAGACAGAGGAGAGACTTCCCAAAAAAGAGGGAATGTTTTAAACTAAAAGAGGGAAAATTCAGATTAGATCAAGTTGCACAGAGAAGTTGTGGATGCCCCATCCCTGGAAGTCTTCAATGCCCTGTTGGATGGATGGGGCAACCTGATTTAATGGTAACAATGTCAGGGGGGATTGGAAATGGATGATCTTTAAGGTCTCTTCCAACCCAAGCAATTCTATGAATCTTTGCTTCTCTGAGGCTGCTGAACTGGGATTTCTGCTTAAGTTAATGTGCTTTTCTTGCATAAGATGTATGCGGTGCTCTGTAAAGTTGTTGTCTCTCCCACCCCCTGAACTTCCAGTCTCATCCCTTGGCTTTTTTCTACCATGGCAACACTCCTGCTGTACAGTCTGTTTAATATAGTCTGGGTAGTTGGAAGATAACGGGACATTTGTTATAGTAAACGGGGCAATAAATGTCTGAGGTTATGATGAGCAGAAAAGTCAAGGTATTTATCAAATTGCCATGGGAAATAGCTTTGCCAAGCATTAAGTAATAAACTTTCAATTATCACTTTTATACTCCTACTGCTGAACACTTTTCAGATCATATTTGCTTCTATTGTTGCAAATAGGGTGAATGGTAAAGTTTTTCTCTGTGATTAGAGAGTAGAAGGATGTCCTTGTATGTACACATGTACTCAAATTTGTGGCTGTGCATTATGTTTCTGAGTGTAGGTTGTGTTTTTTTTTTTCATTTTTATTTGTTCGATCATTTGTTTGGTTTATTGCTCCTTTCCATTTTTTATTTTATTTTATTTTAATTTTTTTTATTGGGAACTTCTCCCCTTCTCCCGACTCTGGATTAATGGACCTACATGCTGATTTTGAGGATTTTAGGATAATCCAATAAACAGTTCTTAGGAAGGTACTTAACTTTAGATGTGAAAAGATGATTGTGCTTGGTTGTTGTTGCTGTTATCACTGTAGTATCATCCTCTGCCCGATCTGAAATTCCCAGCTATAGATCAGCTTTTCTGTCATCTTTGTGACAAAAGATAGGAGGATTACCTTCTCCTTGACACTTGGTTTGACAGGCTAACCACCAAAACATACTGTATTTAACATCTACCCTTTCCTTGATTTCAGTGAAAATCAAGTGAAGTCTAGGTGAATTTTTCTGTAGGAGCAGCATTTCTGTGTCAGTTGGTAAGGAAAAGTACAAAAGGAAAAAATCCTCAAAATCAAAATAGCTAGATGAAAGGAAAGGTCTAAGGTAGTTGCTTAGAGCATGAGGTATTGAAAAGATAGTGAAAATTCTTGATAATTCACTATGAGACAAAATAAAATAAAATGAAATAAAATAAAATAAAATAAAATAAAATAAAATAAAATAAAATAAAATAAAATAAAATAAAATAAAATGGAAATCAGAGATAGGAAGTAGTGGGAAATTAATAGTGAAAAAAATAACAGAAAACTGCTATGCCATTGTGCTGGGTGCTATCAACAGTGCACATGCACATTAGATATGGATTGTTTTATGTCTCCTCTGTTTCAAAAAGAACACAGAGTAGGGAAAAATCATCACAAACGTAGTAGTTTTACTAAAAGAGAGGCTGATAGACTGTATTGAGCTTGGAGGGGAAAAACTGCATTACTGTGAGAATGACAGAGCGCTGAAACGAACTGCCTGGGGTGGTTGTGGAGTCTCCTCTGGAGAAATTCTCAACCCCCCTGAATGCTTTCCTGCTCAACATACTTTAGGGAACCTGCTTTAGAAGAGGAGTTAGACTAGACGATTTTCAGAGGTCCCTTCCAACCCCTATGATTCTGTGGGAACTGGGGCATGACAACAGTGGGCTGAAGGATATGTGAGAAGGAGGATGACTCTACACTTGTACTTTCTCTCTTGGTCTCTTGAAACCATGCTGTAGGCCTAGAGGGGCTTTCATTTTGGTTGTTTATGAATGTGCTTGTGGCCCTGGTGCTCTGTTCACTGCTTTTCTCCTGATGTGCTCCTAGCAAACATTTTTGTATATGGTCATTTGCTATTGACATATCCCAGAGTCATTTTAGCCATGCTCCATAATCTTCTGAGGCACAGAATCAAACTTTTCTCCTCTTCAGAGTGAATACTTTCCCCATCTTACGTAGCACTGTTGCAATGTTTAACACCTGTTCTATCTGGAATCTGCTCCAGCACCTGGACGCTTAGCCAGCAGCTCACAGGCAGCCTTTGTAAAAGCAGACTCTTTAAAACTAGTTTGTTAAAAGCATGTTCCTCACAAGCTTTCTGGGGTGCTGAATTCCCGCTGAAATCCAGCGTGTTCTTTTATACCTCTGAAATAGCTGGTGATTTCAGAGGGAGTCTGTGATGTGCTGGTTCTGTAGAATTACAACCTTACCAGCTGTAACATCACTAAAAGACTTATTTTGAAGAAAGGCTGTGTCATAAATGAGGTGTTCAAAGACTGAAAGTTCCAGCTGCAGCTTGCTAACTGTGCCTACTACCAAAAGTCATACTTCCCAGGAAACTACTACCCATATAGATGGTCCTTCTTTTAAAATACCCCAACTGTAGAGAATTTGAAATCCTCAGTGAGGATTTTTGTTGCTTTCTAATACAGTGCTTGTTATTTCCAGTGATGAGATTCCTGGGAGATGAATTACTGTAGCTAGATCTATGAAGACTGAGAATTCTGTCATACTTATGTCCTTTTGTCCTGCTTTGGACGCTTTAGCCCCTTGCCAAGAAGAGGAAAGGTGGGAGATACCTGGAGTTCATAGTTCAGCTTATTGGCTGAAATATTAATGAAAGGGGCTTCTTGCTAAAGAAGGATTTTGAAAACTCCCAGCACAAGTATCTTTTGGAGGTGTGCAAGCCAGGTTGGATGAGGCCCAGGGCAGACTGATCTGGTACCTGATTTAGTGGGTGGTAACCCTTTCCCATGGCAGGGAGGTTGGAACTAAATCTTTGAGGTCCCTCTCAACCCAAGCCGTTCTCTGATTCTATCATTCTGCAGCTTGTACTCCAACAGAGAAACTTGTGGTGGAAAGCTGGGAGTGACAGACTCTCTGAGAGAATCAGGACTAAAATTGTCGAAGACAAAGGCAAGAATGTAAATGTAGGAGTTGCAGTGTTTAACCAGATGAGGCGTAAGGTGAAGAGATACAGCAGTAATGGTGCTGACTATGCTTAAGCTGTGCCTTTCCCCACTGATCTTTAGGATTCTCCTTTGATTCCCCAAACAGCCTTTTCAACCAGCATTTTAGATTGGGGTGATAATATTCCTAGTCACCATGTTTGAGGTACAGTTTGCTCTAGTCTGGGTGTTCTAAGCATGCCTAGACGATGCCTGGACAAGGGATTTCATTAAAGAGAAGCATGTTTTGAAGCTGCCTCGACCCATTTAGCAGTGAACAGGTAACAGATCTGCTCAGTTCTGCCGAATTGATGTTGGTTGGGTCTTGTACAAAACTGCAGGTGTCAAGGGAGCTTTGTCAGAGGAAACATTGGATGAGGTGGAAGAAGTGTAGACTGTATCCTAATCTTAGCTTTAGCAATGTAGTGCTTTAAATTTCAAATGAGTCATTATGTGCTTCTGGATTTTAAATATTGGAAAATTTTGAGCTTTTTAGTATACAAAAAAAAAAAAAAAAGCAATAAAAAACAATTTGGAGTTCATTTTCTTTGCAGATGATTTTACAGGAGCAGCAATTGGGATAAAGCAGAAGCTGATTTTACTTCAAAAAGGTTGATTTTACTTCAAAAGGAGTTGTTTCAGATTTAAATCAGTGTATTATTATGTTCCAAGGGTTAATTACATATTGTTACTCTGTGCCTGTGGGGCTTATTAAAATGGGTCTTGTTCTGCCTCAGCTGAATATTCTCAGAACATTAATTGCAATCATATAGGAGAAATATGAACCAAACGGACAAAAGTACAAATTTTACAATTTTTTATCCAAAACAGATTCCTTCACCTTTTCTCCTCTTTATGTCTAATAATGTATCCAAGATATATTTTGAAATCAAGTGGTTAATTTTAGAAATGCTTTGATCTTTTCTTAATGCTGCTGTATGGATTTGGCTGAGGGAAATGTATTATTTGTTTCAGAGCACAATTTCAAATTTGCATTGAGCTGAAAGGATCAATAATAAATTCCACCACAAACTGTGAATCTTCTGATGCTTTTCTAAATGAAATCTAGTGTTGTGTCAGGGATATTTTTATCTCTCTGGCATAGAAATCATGCTTTTCAGGAGCCTCGGCTGCAGAAATAATGGCTTATAGGAGAACAGAGAAGGCCGAATTACTTTAAAGATATAGTGGGAAATGTCCTCCCATGGCATAAGTAGGCAAAAAACTCTTGGTCTCCAGCTGTACTGATATGCACTGGCTAAGCATCTGACTTCCATGAGAAATATTCCAGGTATCTTGTTGTTCAGATTACCCGCTGTTTGATAATTAGCGTTTTTTATACAGTAGCAAACTACAAACCCATTCAGCATGACAGATTCATGAGAGCACTTTTTGTAATTATCAGAACTTTTTGTACCTTCTGATCTCAACAGTGACATGAAGCCATGTGCAAAATTTTTTAAATAGCCATTTTAATGCTTTGGGTGGAAGTGGGACCTCTTCTGTTTTATTCACGGACAAATTAAAAATGTTTCACACAGAATTCAAGCAATGTTTTAATAACACTGACAAAGACAGTTTTTTTCTGGCTTAGCATGTGCATGGAATAAGATTATATGCAATAAGTAGTGCTCAGTGTAACTCATTTTACAGCTGAGTATATCGCTTTGCGCGTGCAAGTAGAAACAAAACAATGCAAACAAATGAACCAGTTCCAACATATGATATTGCAAGTTGTTCTTTGTAAAATAAAGAAATCTGGAAACGTCAAAGTCTACACTGTGGCAGAAGGAAGTGTATGCCATTAAATGTATTATTCAGCTTGCAAAGTGCTGACACTGCTTTTGAATTGAATGGAGATGGTGTCAGAGTTCACTCGATATTTTAGATGCTCAGCATCAAATTTATGTGAGGAGCTAGATTGTTAAATTAAGAGTCTTTTGTGCTCTCTAGTGCACACAGTGTTGCTATCGATAACATCTTAACCATGACCTCCTATGCAGTTTTGGAGTAGGAAGAGGGATATAGTGCTTTCAGTCTTCTCATTTTTCTGATCTCCCTGAATAGGTATTTAACACTCATCGACAGTGTAAGAACCAATTCTGTTGATGCCAGTGTGACCAGAATTATATCCAACATAGTTACTTTTACTGCAATCAATACATTCCAGGAATCACTGGGCTATTAGTCAGTGTGTGATGTTGTCTTTGCTGCCAAGATTTTTTCTCAGAAGACACACAGATGGCATGTTTCTGCACATAAACACAAAGTTAAAAGTGCTGGAGCAGCATGAAACACGCTCATCCTGCAAGAAATCCTGCAAACAGAACTCAGCCAACATGAACTCTCTTTTAAAGGATAGAACATGGAGTCATAGAATCATAGAATTGTCTGAGTTGGAAGGGACCTTTAAATAGGTGACTCTTTTCTGACTCCCCTGCAGTGATGAGGGACATCTTCAGATAGATCAGATTGCTCTTAGCTCCGTCCAGTCTGACCTTGAATGTCTCCAGGGACAGGGCATGTCCCACCTGCCTGGAAAGACACAGTCCCAGCTCTCTCTGTCCTCATAGAGGTGTTCTGTCCCTTGGATCAAGGCATAATTCTAGACCAGTGAAATGTGTATCCTGGCCACCAATATGTTTTCTTCCTTTGGGGCCCATGTGTTGCTTGGCTATTCTGAAGCACAAAACACACAATCAGGAAACAGTCTACCCTCTCTACGTCTTCAGTTGAGATGTTGTGGAAACACGACTGCATTCTCCTGAGGACAGAAGATGTGAATAGCTTGGATTGCCTGTCTTCATGTGTTTCATTATGATATTTACTCAAATGCAGGAGAACAGAACATTTCCCAGTTCGCTTTTTATGGCTGGATGAAATCATAGGCCTGCCATAGCTGTGTGTTCTGCCTGTTCTGATTTTCACTGCTGTGTGAGAATTACATTCCATGGATGTCTGGTTGCTAATACTAGGATGAAATCTGAAATCTGTAATAAGGATTTACTCAATACATGTTCAAGATTATGATTAAAACTCTGAAGACCTTGCTGAGACTCTGCCTCCTAATCTCACACTGTTTTCAGTTTTAGAGCTCTTTCTGAGGGAGGTAAGCCACTGAAAACTGATGATGATTACTCAAATTCAAGAAAATAAGCTTTTATGTTATCCTACCCAGAATGATAGGCCATCACTCCTGGGGAAGAAGTGGCTTGCTGCTTTTTTACTTTGTTCTAACAATAATTCACATTTCCTTACCACAGAAGAGCACCAAAATGATCTCCAGAATGCATATAATTCATTTCTGTCTGTGAGCTGAAGAAGGTGACTATTTTGTAGCAACAAAATTAGTAATAGTTTTGCAAGAGAGAATATGGCAGTGGAAAATTCATATTACTGTAAATACAATTCCCTAAATTGGGAGTTAGCTGAAGGGTACTGGCATTTCTTCCTGTGAATTAACAGGGTTCACTTTCATAATACAATCCCTGTTGCACGTAGGGTACTTTTTGCTGTTGTTTAATCTTAACTTTCCTTTCTACAGAGTCACTGGATACTAGTGAAATATAAAGAAAATGAACAAATGGGATTCCATTTAAAATTACTAATACTGATGGATCTGACGTTCATATATAAAGCTCCTAGTTCACATTTTTGATCCATTTTTGAATCCCATTATTTCTTCTTCTGTTTTTGACATCCTGTCTATAGGTCAAAGTTCTAGTTAAATGCCCAGCAGTGGTCTTTTTTTTGTCTGTTGCGTGTATCACTGAAAATTCTGTTTCCTTTTAAGAGATTGTTTGGACTTCTGTTTTGGAAACCAGTGAGATGAAGCTATTTAAAATATAGTTTCAAGTGCACCTTAGGTACCCAGAGATAGATGTAGATGTCTGGTGATATTTCTGAGAGGCAAGTGTCTAGTTCTTAAGCTCTATACAGTATTACAGAAGTGGGATTTCTTACCTATCTTTAAAAAGCCTACATCAGATATGAGCACTGAGATTCCCCTGCTAGATGAAGGATGTGACTCATTTCAGTGTAAAATGGATGTAGAAAAATGGGTCAGAGGAATGTCTTTTAAAAGTGTCTGTTTTTTGTTTTTTGTTTTTTTTTTTTCTATTTGCTAGACGAGCAACCTATTTTAGACATAGACAATATAAATACCTAAAATAGGTGAGATGAATTTCAGTTTTAGAATGGGATGCATTCATAGATTGAGACACCTGCATTTGGGTGTTAGTGTACAGATCATATATACATAGGTCCAAGTGTTTAAGCTTCCACTTCAACCATGAAATGCAATCACAAGAAGTGAAATGACTTTAGCTGGGTTTCTGTTTCAGGCTAAGCTCAGTTGTTGTCTAGGTTTTTTTTGTTTTTGTTTTTTGCTTGTAGACTGTAGAGAAGCTGCCATTTGAGATGCTTTAGGATGTCTCATCTGTCTTCAGCTACTGCTTAAAAAGGCTGCTTCAACAGAACTCCTCTACATCATAGGTCAGCTGCCAGTTGTGTCTGATTTTGTACCATCACGTGATATCTCTATGTTTAGGTATTGCAATTTCTCCCAAGGCATCTAATTGGTATTAAAAATAGAGCTCTAGAACTTTTATATCTAGCGTAATGGAAGAAAATAGTACCGGTTTGTCATTCTGGCTATGCATTTGGGTGTGAAATATATCCCAAATTACCCTTTTCCCAAAGGAGCTCACTTGGATTTAAATTTGCTGGGGTCAAAATGAGAGATGAAAACAGAATTACTTCTAAAAAGGTAATAAAAAGACCTTGGAGGCTCATTGCATCTTGTTGATTTTCAGATCAGACTTGAACTATTTCCTCGCACAGCAAGCTAGTGTCTAACATTCAAACTGAGATGCAAACATGAAGTTAGTTTCCATCCTGCAGGCACTTCAACCCTATGGTTGTGTGTTCTGCAAGCCAAGTAATGCTTCTGAAAAAATTTGCAAAATCTTTGACTTCTTCATCTATATCCTATACAACAAAGTAAAATGAGGTCATGGGAAATCCAATAAATTTATCGGGTTTTGTTTACGTTTTATTAAGTCATACATAGCACTGTGTGCACTGTAAGTTCTCCTCGTGTTCTGTGTACTGATAGTATTTCTAATATAAAACCAATAGGAATTCATCTGTTACCTAGAATCAGGCTATGAAAAACCTGCAGCAGTGGTGCAGACATGTGTGCTAAATATGCCTGAACAGGAATATTAACATGACAGGGACTTTTATTTAGGTGTTGCTGTACCTATTTTTGCATATAGATTTCTGGCTAACTGCGTAATCTTGACTTCAATTTCATGCACACCTCACCTTCTTATTTGGAGACTGAAGAAAGGTCCTCTGCTTGTTATAGCATTGATTCCTGATCTGTGCCTTGCATTCATGTCTCGTGTTACTCCAGAAGCTTCTAAGATGCTCTCTTAAGATGCATCTTCATTCTTAAGAGACCTTGAATGTTCTCCATTGTGGTATGTACAAACAGGATGCTCAAAAATTTAGCAGGTTCAGGATTTGGAGTGTAGCCCTCTGCAGCAAACTTGGCTACTTCGGAAGTAATGTAAATAATTTTAAAATTACACTGTAAGTGAACAGCCTTGTGAGTTTGTGTGCCAGAGGAATGGAGTTGTCTTTCAGTCTGACATAAAACTAAAAACTTAACTGCTTCTCCTGGCTTGCTGAAGTCATTTTATTGTTCTTTTGTTTGTTTGTTTGTTTGCTTGTTTGTTTGTTTTTCAGTAGCTTGGATTGTGATTGCGTATCCACAACATTGTGTGATACGTGTGTCGTTATATATTTTCATCAAGATATGCTTGTCCCTGGAATTACATTTTAGCAGTGAAATGAGAACAAAGAAATAGAAAGGATACAATTTCTGGGCGCAGTTTGGTCACAGTGTGTGTTGGCTGGGTGATTCACTTAATTTTGCTATTACCCCACACAGTGAAAAGGGCTAGGAGGGCACCTTTTCATTCCTTTTTCTTCTTTTTCCTCCAAGATGAGGAATGTAATTTATTTGTTTATTTATTTTGAACTTGATGAATATATCTAGATGTACACCAATATCTTTGTGTGTCTTTATTAAATGGATATCTAGTGTTACAGAGACATGAGAATGAGGTGATCAGCAGCAAATCAAATGCAGAAGGCACCCTTTGACTTCTTATCATCTGAAAACACTTCTGTGTTATGCAGGTGGCTGAGCACTGGCACAGGTTGTCCAGAGATGCTGTGAAGCTTCCTCCTTGGAGATCTTCACAAGACGGACATGGGCCTGGGCACCCTGCACTAGTTGGTTGTCCCTGCTTGAGCAGAGGTTGGATCATATGGATCTACAGCTCCCATACAACCTCAGACATTCTAGAATTCTGTCCAAGAGTGGCAGAACTAAAACAACAAAGCAGGTTTGTAGGGTCCTCATCTGTTCTCACAATGGCAAAACAAGAACACTCGTTTCCCAAGGAGCAAGACACAACTCCCATCAAACCACTTTAGAAAGCAACATGACCTCAGAAGCCTCATTTGAAAGGGGAAAGTTTCTCCCCAGCCCATGGCTCAGCGTGGTACTCTTGTCTGGGTATACAGCTGTTAGCAGTGCAGTTTCTGTCTGATTTTGGTAAGAAATATCTCCTGCTGCCATCTGCCTAGACTCATGCAAACTGAGGGCAATGTCTAAATGGTGGTCCTTTTGATCTCAGTGTATAGGTACCTTCCTTGTTTTAAACCAGCTCATCTGGACACTGGTGGCAGTGTAAGTTGTGGTAGTATGTAGTTCATTACAGGCTGAAAAACTACTGCAGAAAGGGAGTGCATTTTCCTGTTCTGTGTACCATGCTGCTACCACCAGACTGCTATCTGCATCAGAAATGTGCACTTTATTGCTGTTACACACAATTGCAGTGTGCTGTGGCACAGAGTCTGCTCACGTATCCTGGGCTGCTTCAACAGAGGAATAGCCAGCCAACACCAAGAGAGAGGGGATTGTCCCCCTCTACTCTGCCCTTCTAAGGTCTTATCTGTGTCCAGGTCTGGGACCAACAGCTCAGAAGGATGTGGAGCTGTTGGAGCGGGTCCAGAAGAGGGGCCATGAAGATGATTAGAAGGCTGGAGCACCTCTCCTATAAAGAAAGGTTGAGGAAGTTGGGTTTATGTAGCTTGTAGAAAAGATCTCATTGCAGCCTTTCAGTACTCCTGCTTACAGGAATGAGGGGAACTGACTTTTTACATGGTATGATAGTAATAGGATAAGGGGGAATGGCTTTAAACTATAAGAGTGAGAATTTAAATTAGATGTTCAGAAGAAATTCTTCACTCAGATTGTGGTGAGGCACTGGCATAGGTTGCCCACAGAAGCTGTGTTTACCCCATCCATGGAGGTGTTCATGGCCAGACTGGGTGGGGCCCTGGGCGGCCTGATTTTGTGGGTGTCATTTCTTCCCACAGCAGTGGGCTGGAACTAGATGATCTTTAAGATCCCTTCCAATCTAAGCCATTATTTGATTCTGTGTGATTCTGCAATTCCTACTTACAGCCTGTTAAACGTGCTCTGTAGTTAGACGGTCTTGCTATCCACACTGTTGTGATCATTCCTTTGTTACAAATGACCATTGCTGAGCAGTTAGAATTTTAATTTCCCCTTCATAGTGCTAGGAAGGCAGATCTTCAAGGGACATGGCAGGATGATTGTACTGATGGTTCAGCAGCTGCCTTTCCAGAAAGCTCCCTGTCTGTGCTGCCCAACTTTCCTTGTCTGGATGTAATTGGGCACAGGCAAAAAGGACTTCAGGGGAGAAACAGCCTGGGGTTGGTAAGTTTTTTCTTGTCAGCATATCTCCTTCCTCTTCAGGTGCTTTTCACTGTTCAGCTACTCAAGTGAGTTCGTTAAGGACAACACCAGAGACAACATGTAGGTGCTTTGGAGAATTAATGAGTCACAGAACGTGATAGGTTGCTGGTGCCACCAGCTCTCAGAAGGGAAATCCAGCTCCTTCTCCATCAGAACTGCAAGAGCTCTGCATTCATCTTACAAACCCTTACACATTGCATAAGAGTCATTAGCTGTATGAGATGACAGAGCAATGTGATTGTGCTGTGAATGAAGGTTTGTCAGGGAAGGCTTGAGGGTTAGCTATACTGAGGCAATGGATATAAGAGCCAAGGTGTCCAGGAAAAGTTATAGCCTGGCTGTGCAGAACCATCATTCAGGTGAAGTTTACTAACATCCTGGCCTGAATTTGAGAAATAAGTGTTTTTCTGTTGTTCTGATGGACCGCTAGCCTAATTTTATTTAGCAGCTGTATTTCAGGCCCTGTTGTGTTGGTCCCATGTCTAGCAATGCCTCACTTGGCCCCTTCTTCCTTTTTCAGAGATCAAGCAGTGCCATGACAAATAAATCAGCCTTTTCCTCTGTTTGTAAACCACTTAATTTAGCTCTTGCTATGCAGCAAAGCCTGTTGCAGTTATTTATATCAACATGGCCCCAAGCAGTTAAAATAAGTCAACATTCTGATTATGGCTCTGCATATTTTATTGCTGATGTATATATCACTCTGTTCTAAACAAGTATCTGTTCTTCCTTTACCATGTTCCAGTTTAAAGTCAGTGTCTGTTCAAACAACCAATGAACCGTCACGATGGAAACTGGCCTACAGATTGTTATTTCTATAGCATCAAATATCCCTTGGAATGCATGATTGTTCCAAAGTTCTCCTGAAAATTTTTAAATATTTTAAATCTGAGGAGGGCTATATATATATATATATATATATAATAAGACTGAAAGCAAAATACCATGTTGTATTAATTTCTGTAATAAAAGTACATCATTTTCCAGAGATGCCATAATTTGACGTTCCTCAGAAGGTCCCTTTCTGTCAAGTTCTTTCACCAGCATCATTATGTTCTCCCTCCATTCTCCCAGCCTGTAAGCAGTTATGGTGACAACAGTCCAATCCATAACTGCTTGCCAAGCTTTCACTACTTTTGTCTTAACTTAGCATGTGAGAGCATGATGCTGCCTGCAATGCTGTTACAGTCTTTCAGTTCAGCACTACAAATAAACAGTTCAACAGCTCCTTAAATGAATCACTAATTCCACTGATTCCTTGAGAAACTTCAAGGCAGGTGTTGTCAGTGTTTAACTTGTTATTAATTTCAGAGAGGTGAATTAAATAAATTGGTGTTGATGGTCATATGAATTTTGCTGACTGTATTTGCTAGATCTCTATTATCTGTAGTGGGACTCTAAACACCTTGTACATAAGAAGGAAAGTCTACTTAGTGAGATGACCCTTGTGGGCAAGTGTCCTTACTTTACATCTGTCACAAAGAAAGATAATCAGTGTGTAAACTGCTTGCTCTTATATGCTTAGTTGGGTGTCCTCAAAACATATAAAGGGTGCAGTAACTTGCCAAATGAAATTTTGAAGTGAATTTGATGAGGCAAAATGCAAGATAAGCTCTTAAAATTTGACAAGGATGGCTGAGTTTACAGCTGAGTTAGACAGTAGAATGAAATTTTTCATGACCAGAAATGGAAATGCATTCAGAACAGTGCCAAAGAACATATTATTTATCAACCTTTCTGTATGAGACTGTCTCTAGTCACTAACATTCAAGGCATTCAATTTGGATTCTTTGGTAACAGCTCTGTTGACATAACAATTTGTTCTCAAGATCAGATAGCAAGTTGAGTCACTGAATTACAGAATATCCAGAGTTGGAAGGACCCCAGAAGGGTCATCAAGCCCAACTCCTGGCTCCACACAGAACCACCAAAAATCTGTTCCTATATTTGAGAGCATTCTTCAGGAGCTTCTTGAGCTCCAGCAGCTTCGTACCGTGATGACTGCCCTGGGGAGCCTGTTCCAGTGCCTGACAACTTTCAGGTGAAGAACCTGTCCTGATATCCAACCTGAAATAAATCAAGTAGTCAGTCACATAGCTCAACAAGAGCTCTAAACATCACCTTTCCTCACATACAGCATCTAATTATGGAATTTTCCCAAGGAGGATCTCTGTCTACTTATTTGTCCTGTCTAGATGTGGCCCCTTCAGAAGTCAGACAGAACTGTTGTTTAGGTGTTGCTAAGGAACTGAATGGGGTCAAATATCCTGATATACTCCCAAGTACTTAGTACAGACCTATATCCATGCATTCTAGAAATCAGTCATGTATGTCCTTGAGTAGAATAAAAAAAATCTTTTTTGGCAGTTTTACAATTGCAAGAGAATAATATGTGATCTGTTTTAGAGCTCTAATTTCCTGTTCAAACTAATAAAAGAACCCAGAACAAGAATATAGCTCCTTTAATTAACAAGAGCACCATACTCAAGCATGAGAATGATGAGTAATTCTGACTAAATGTCCTAAATAGACATCTGATAACTTGCTTCTTTTTCTAGAATTCTATGGTTTTAAGACTGATAAAGAGAATACCAGAAAAAAACAAAAAAAAAGATTCAGGTGAATAGTGGGAGTGAGACAAATAGCTGTTGAAGACAGAAGATGATGATGTTCTTAGCAGTCTGGATTTTTGGTTCTTAGTCATACGTAAAGCTTTAAAACCTCTTCTTCTTTTGGAGTTTGTAAGGAAGAGAAGCAGTGTGGAGAAGGAAGAGGTAAGGTAGTGAGTAGTATGGTGAGGATTATGCAGCAGTGGGAAGCTAGTTCAGGTGAAAGTTTTTTCTTTTCATTTTGCTCTCCCTCTGTAGTCTGAATTTTTCCTGCTTTCATTTTGTGTGTGGTGTCAAAAGCAAGTTATTATTAACTTTGTAAACAGATAGTAATTTGTGCTGAGCTGAACTCAGATCTGGTGTCCTGACAGGCACGTGCTCACAGAGGACAAATTGAGGTTGATCTTATTCATTTTGTCGAGTGATCTGACCTAAATTTGCACAGCTGTGTTCACATTTAATCCTGTCTAATAGCTCAAAGGCTTTATATCTCATAAGAGCAGCCTACTGGCACCTAACATTTATTCTGGCCGTGGTTCAGTTTTACCCTACAAATCCTCTGGCACAACCTGGTATTTTTGTTTTTCCCTAGTAGATTTATTCCTCCATCTAAATACCCTTGAAATGAACAGTCTCTGAACAGTATAATCTAGACTATTGGTTTTCAGCCTTCCTGGTTTTGCTGACCTGAGCAAATTCTCCAGAATGGATTTGTCACGCAGGCAAAATGAGAGAGGAATTGAAGTAAGTTTCTGGATTGTTTTACTCAGTCACTTTGTTCGGATTCCTGAGCTGCACTGTTTCCACCCATGTCTATGCGAACTCTATGTTAGAGGCTGTTGATATAGAGTGAAGGTTCTCTGCTGTGAGATGCAACTCTGTTTTGTCCTAGCAATCTCATTTTGTTGCTGCTGGTTGAATGAGTATTTACACCACTCTTCAGTGTGAACCAATAAGTTAGATGTCACTGCTACTTTGTTCATTTCAGCTGGTAGAAGAGAAAGTATAGTGGATCTTGTAAGTGAAATAAACCCCGCAAACATAAATGAAACAGCTCCTTTCTTATTTGCTCCACTTTGAATACTCTTTGGGTTATGAGTCATTTTTTAAGGCTCATTTATTATCTGTCTTCTGTGTCTCTAATTCATAACGTTTTGGTGGTAGAAATTAACGAACCTTGGGAAAAGTGATTCACAATATTTCACTGTTTATGAACATATGTCTACAGAGGCTGACAAAATTGTGAATATTGATTTTCCCAGGAATATTAAGCAGCAAACTTTATATATGTGGGGTTTTTTTTGTTTGTTTGTTTGTTTGTTTTTAACATTGAAAGATTATTTTCAGGGCTTGTGTCCAATTTGAGTTACATGTCTGGAATCTAAAACAAATCAACCTTTAACATTTTAGACCAGATATTTATGTAGTAGGAAAAACAAAACAAACAAACAAAATACACCAAACCCAAACGCATTTAATGGATATGTTTGAATAAGACTGTGTGCCTTGGTAATTGTTTTTACCTGCGTCTCAAGTCTTTATTTTGGCTTACAGATTGAGGAAAATTTTCAAAGGTTTACAATAGGCTGGAAAACTGAAAACCTTTGCAAAATAGCTGCAAGGGATTGTTGCTGTCTTTTACTGTGATGCTATCTCATTCTCTAAGCTATTCTGGTTAATGGTAGATGATTGTAAAGACCGGAGATTTTATAAACTAATCCCTGATAATTCCTAAACAGGGTGTTTGGAGGTTTCTCATGGCTATGAATAACAAGTTTTATTGAAGGAAACTTGAAAATGAAGTCCTCAGTGATAATGCATTATAAAATAAACAGAAAAGTCACAACCAGGCACTGACCCAAAAGTTGTGGTTTTTCTAAGTGCATTTGGAGAATAAACTAAGGAGCATTCTGGTTGAGTTCTAAATTGCTTAATCTGCACAGATTTTATTGCATATATTCTTTACTTTCAACTTAATAAAATATTGTTGAGTGAGTCCATACATCACTTAAGATGTCTGCATTTCAGTGCATGTGGATATTTTATCAATCTATTGCAGTGCTTGTGTCCGAATATGGGAGCCTGGGTACCAGGTAGTGCTTCTTTGATGCAATTAAAGCCGTGGCAAAGGGCAACTCTGCAAGGTGGTTATGTTTCATTGACCTTCCATGACTCAGGGTAAATGCTTTCCCTTCTTGACTGTGCTATGGTAAGATGACTCATTGAATTCAACAAGTCAAACTTATCCTTGAATCACTTTTCTTAAGTAACAGCCAGGAAGGAAGGAAGGAAGTTTTATGATAATTTCAGTAAAAATTGTACATTCCACTAATTCTTCAGCCTTGGAACTCGAAATTATAAGGAAAGTAAGAGGTTTTCTTCATAAAAATGAAGGTCACTTTCATATTAAGTAGTCTAAAAATATATATCATTTATCTGGGAATTTGAGGTTCTAGTCACTGTTAAATCAGCACTGTAGACTCATCTGATCAACTGATCATTTCGCACTGATGGACCACTGCATTGTCCTCAGACTCTCATTCTTTAAAAGAACAAGGGTAAAATACAAAACACTGTAATTTTTATCATCTAGTTCCCTCCCTCTAGACCAAGTTGTTCAAAGCCCCATCCAACCTGTCCTTGAATGCCTCCACGGAGGGGGCATTCACAACCTTGCTGGTCAACCTGTTCCAGTGTCTCACCACACTCACAGTATTAATTATAACAAAATGAGGTGTTACCGTTAGAAGTCATTGTTTTACTGAAGGCCTCATGTCTGCCATTTCACTGATGCTCTGGCAGAAAAATAATGCGGGATCCTATACAATGAAGAACAGCTAATGACAATGCTGCAGTGACAGGAAGTGCACTTAGAACTGATTCGATCAAGAAATTAATGTATGCTCAGAAGAGGCCACTGGGATGCAATAGTTGCCCTAAGAACTGGGATCTTCTTCAGCTGCATGAAGGTGAACACTGGAGCAATTTCGTTAATAAAGAAAATTGAAAACAAGAAAGAGACTTGGTCTAGTGAGTGAACTTTTCCTAACAGTTCGTACTCAAAGTTTGCTTGTAGTCTGTGTGTCTGTGTTATGAACCTTTTTTTACTGTGTTTCTTTGTACCTTGCAGTTTTACAGTAGAAGACGTTTGTGGAGTGGATAACAATTATATTTTACTCTGAGTTTATGACCTTATTCTACACACTTAATCAAGGATTCTTAAAAAAANACAAACATACAAAAGAACTCTAAAAAAAAAAAAAAAAAAAAAAAAAAAAAAGGAAAGAATTTACAACTAGTGAAGAATACCAACTCCTGAAAAAAAAAATCACTATAAAAGATGCTTTAAAAGCAGTAAGAAAAGTGATGCTAGATAGCATGTGCTGTGTTTCCTGAGTGGCAGTTTTATTCTCCTAAATGAATGTTTTGGGGTTTATGAGTCATTGCCCTTTATCACATGGCGCTGTGTTCTTTTGTCCTTTTTTTTTTTTTCTTTTTTTTCCCTTTCATTTTTTTTCTGGCTTTTGTGACAGAGATGGACAAGGATGGTGAAAGCACTGAAGAGATGTCTGGTTTATTTTACACCCAGATGTAATTGCACAAATGCTAGAAAGTTCATAGCTTGACAGAATTTGCAGTGCCCTGTCCTTATTTCCACCCTGTGCTGTCCCCATCTTCCCTTTCTCTCCTCCTTTGTGTTGGGCTGATGCTGACTGCCATCTCAGCAGAGCATTGTCAGACTTTTTTTTAGCTTCAAGATGTTCAACAGTTAATTAAGTACATGTGGCATGCAACTCAGACCCAGTTGATGTCAGGGGGCTTGATCAGTTTATTCTATATCTAAAATGTCATTGCACAAACACTATGAGTTACAAAGATTTCTGAGGGCAGTGGATGATAAATAAAGCCACTGCAGTTTAGCCAGTATCATAAATCCACAAGATACCCCCGTTGAAAACAATGGAGTTCAGAGTATAAAATCGTCTTCCTTTAAAGGAACAAGTGAGATACTATCTAATCTTTAAATATATAGATTTTTGTAGGTCTTTGTAAGGCATTCTGATTTTCAGTTAGTGTCTCCTTGCTACAAGTAAAATGACAAATGAAATTGATTACTTCTAGGACAGCAGCTCTTGTTAGAAGGACAAACTGTCAAAGTGGTGACCTGGCTGTTTCCTTCAGTGCCTGTAGGACAGCACAGTACAACCTGTGGTGATGGCAGCACCTTATGAAGCAATCCATTGCTTTGAAGCTGGTGATGCTGATAGCTGGTGTTGCTTTTACTCAAGCATATGGCCGAAACACTTCCCATGTACTTTTTTCTAGCTTTCTATGGAGATTTTTTTGTGTCTTCTTCAGTGCTCTTTTGGAAAATTCAGGGTGTAACTTAAATATGGATGTTTTGGAAGCACTGAAGTACTATAGCCTTAGCAAGAATCATCTTTGTATTTTTCTTTAAGCTGTTTATTAGATGAATTTGTGATACTTCTTTAGTAATGGCAACAGTCTCTATTGCATTTAAGTTCTGATGTAACAACAACCTTCACTTCAGAGTTGTTTTTTACCAACTGTTCCTCTATTTATAGCCTGAGGTTGACCCCTTAGCAATCAGTAAGGGATAGTCTGAGGTCCTTTACAAGCCCTACATTTTGAAGAGCTGTGATCAGCTGCTTTTAAGGAGCAGCGTGGAACAGCAGTGAAAACTTGGTACATCATTTTAAGTCCTTGTGTTTTCCCCATCATGGGTGCCTGCAGCTGTTTTGTCTAATTTTGTAGCATTTATTTCAGTGAAATATAATGGTTATGTCTCTGAGCAATTTTTTCTTTGAACTTTACTAAGTGCTGTGATGAGCAAGTGTGCCAGAGGCTCCTTATAGTTTTTATCAGATGCACCCAAGTTACTAGGCCCTGTTGGTGGAGGTTCAGACCCCCTAGCATTCACATGTAGATTTATGTACTCTGTGCCTCTGTTTTCCCATGGAATGGATGGATGTCCAACACGGTGTGGCAGCCATTTCCCTTTTCATTCTGACGATCCATGAGGAAATAAAGCTACAGAAACATTTTACTTTTTTTTTATTTTTTTTTTTCCAAAGGCAGTTCTTCTGTATCTGCTTTGAAAAGGTAGAAAGCAAGTGAAATAAAAAGCAATTAGACTGAAGACCTGCCTGTATATTTCCATGTATTTAATCTTTATTTATCCATTCATCCTAGCTAACCTTTACCTGATGCCATTTTTTTCTGACTTTGAAAACATTGTTGCTTGTCTGAACCAACTGGCCACCTATTCTCACCTTTCCTCTTTAAAATATTGACTTCAAAAGCACAATTATATCCTTTGATCCTGAGATTTTGGTCTGGAGAAATGTGCCTGAGCACAAGATGCAAATTTACCTAGAGGTTGTTCTTCCATTTAGGAGGAACTCTCTGCAAGGCTGAATATGTTGCAAAAGTATTTCTTGGTATTGTGTGATTTTTCTCTTGGCTTCCTCCACACAGTCTGCTTTGCTTTGATGCTGTATGCTTAGACAAGACTATCACACACATTACCAGGCAGATGTGGGATTTACATGCCCTATAAGCAGTACACAACTCCCTCAGGCTCTGCAGAAAGGCAAAGTCAAAGTCAGAAAGGCTTAATCTTGTTTTTGTTTAAACTGTAAAAATAAATAGATAAATAAAATAGGAAGAGTGGTCAGATAGGTAGTTTAGCAATTGTACTTCTTTCTCAGTTATAGACATATATTGCAAATATTGCATGCATCCTATGTCCCATCCTTGTCTTTCAATAGTCAACATGTCCAACTTCTTTTTTTGTTGTTTGTATATTTGTATGTTTTTTGAGGAATGTGGATTAAAAATCAACAACATTTTAACTCCGAAATACCTGGTTTTGAAAATAGCTATGCTTGTGAGGACACCCAGAAAGAAAACATTATTTAAAATAATTAGTGTAATAAGTCAGTCTTATCTCAAACCTTCATACCTTCACGTATCAGATTCTTCTTCATTCCTGGTTCATTGGAGGCAATGGTCAAATCCTTGAGTGTCACAGAAATTACAGGTTAGAATGTATGGGGAAAATCTTCCATCTGAAATCTGAGTTTGATGTTTCCTTAGAGCCCCATGTGTCTCTGATGAGAGTTATTAATAGCCCTCACATGGGACACCCTCATAGATGGCTGCTGTGAAAAATCTACCCATAGTTGTTTCTGAATTGTGCTAATTAAATAAATCTGATGGCTATTCTGTCCCTGGTGACAATTGCCAGACAGCAGCAACTTGCAGCTTGACAAAAGAAGGCAAAAAAGGCGGAAAGAGTAAATGGAAATTTCAACATAGGTCTAAAAGCTCTAAAAGCTCTTAGCTTGTTTCTGCTGTAAGTAGAGGAATGCCAAGGGTTTACAATGGTATGTTAAGTAGTGATAGATTGGTAATTTATGTTGGCAAAGCTTACTTGAGTAAGGTTTGAACTCCAGATGTTTCTTCCAGCCTGAATAATTCTATGGTTAAATGGATGTATGACATATTATCTGTAAATCATTGTAATGCTTCAAAATCTTGATCTGTCTGTTGTGTCATGTCAGGTGCCTTGATTGTTAGCATTTTCCTCAGAAGAATCTCTTCCATTTATTATTCTTTAAATTATTCATATTCCCTTAGCAACTTCTCACACACGTCTTTAGTTAAGTCATAGGAAGGGTCAAAAGCATAAGCATTCTGAATTCTATTCTCATCTGTCTCAGAGTTTTGTCTTTTTGGACTGTGCTTTTATGGAAATGAGCTGTGCTTCCCCTGCATGTCTGCCATTTGATAAAATAGGACAAAAAATCAATTTCCCATATACGAGGAGCAAGACAGTTAATTAAAATTTGCTTTGAAATTCTTGCACATAATATGTTATTTATTTTTTGCCTCTCCTTCTTGTACTTTCCATAATATTATCATTCCATCCTCAGGACTAATTGGACATTTTAGCTCTCTTAATTACTGCTTTGATCTCGCTTTTAGCAAGTTTTCCTGGAGATGGAGCTCAGTGAAGTAATTGGAAAGATTCCAGTTGATATCAGCTTTGCATGAACCCCAAGATGCCAAACAAAATGTGATTACACAGCTGACGATTTTTTTAAGCAAAGTACTCCAAATGTTTATTATGACTCTTTATATGTTTTGTTTAGGTGATGACCTGAAAAAATCATGTCTGAGGTCCAGGGTACGGTCGAGTTTTCTGTGGAGCTACACAAATTCCATAATGTGGACCTCTTCCAGAGAGGGTGAGTTGATGTCTCTGTTAATTTGCAGCTGATTACAGAAGAGTTATTTTCAGAAAACAGTTAAAAAACAAAACAGATAATTTTCTGCCAAATGGATATGTACTGCATGCAATCTCCAGGGCAGAGAAGAATGTCATTGGGCTTTCACTGCTGTCAAGAAAGATCAGTGTATGTTTCTTTCACTGTAAAGTCAGACTGACTGACTTGTTTTTGTAATACAGTGTTGTAATGCTTCAAATTATTTTAAGCATCTGTTCAGACATAAGCATGATAGCCGTTTCAAATGCTCCTAGATTGGCGTTGAGCCTCGTGTGCCAAATGATAACTGCTTTGAACTTTAATGAAAACAGATTCACAGTAGAGTTGTAAATCCTATGACTATTATTTTAGTTATATTAATGGATGTTAATTTAATACCACAGTTTCAGAGGAGAACATGAATATTCATGTTTGCCTAAAGAACTGACTCTGATAGCCATATTCTATTTTCATGTCTCTTTAAGTTAGAAGAACACATACGAACTTCTGATGTACTCAAAATTTTGCCCCCATTCTCTTGCACTACTCTTCCTGATAGCCTTTGTAATAACCCATTGGCTGCTGATTGGGGAAGCCTAACCGAATGTGAATAATTTTTCTACTTGTATATTGGACCCCACATTTCTTCAGTGAGGAAAAAGATATTATACTAAAATACTTTTGTAGGAGATCAGAAGACCAAGATGGTCTAAAGAATGTACTTCATAGACAACTGTAGGTCTTGTGGAAACATTATTTTCTTTCATCTAGGATGACTGATGTATGCAGCACATTACATATTCTCTTTAATGCCTTAGCTTTGCATAGAAATGGTTAATAGCTGATTTGTCCATCTTGAGCTTCATTTCTAGTGACAAAAATATGGAAATGTTTCAGGTGCAGGGATGGATAAATTAAAACTGTTTCCATCTACTTATAGGCATTTTTGTTATTTGTTTTTAGTGTGATGATTTATGTGTTAAAGATGCCATGAACTTGGATGAAGAAAGCACAGATGTACTTTGTTTTAACAGCTGGTATCTGTCATTGTTCTAATGCCTCCAAGTGAATCTGTCAATGTTCTGTTAGAAAGCATTCTAACTAAAGGAAGTACTCACATTAAATAGAAAAAAAGCCCTCTGTGCTTGAGGTATTTGGCTTATTTGCATTATAAATGAAGATTCCTATGTACCTTGGTGTTCATGACCTTAAAAGACAATCCTGGAGTATAGATTTTTAATTTGTTGGTCAGTGTAATAATATATTTTATCCTCCTCACATTTAAAAATCTGTATCCTTCTGTGGCTTCAGTGATTTGTTTGGACTTTGATGGTAGGATGCTCAAAGCTTAGCTAGGCATCTTCCTACATCTCACATTGCTGAGCCCTTTTTGTTTGTTTGTTTGTTTTCCATCTTTGTACAGACCTGCTTTTGCAGTCAGTAATTTCTGTGAAATGCTTTCTTTGGCTTTGACAGTTCAAATCTCTGGTGTGGAGGTAAACCTAGCACTAACACAGATAATATATTCTGCTGTCACACTAATGAGTTCCTAATTACCCTTCCTTTTTTTCCCCACTGGTGCTTATCCTGCTTTACTGATTAATATTCCAAACATGCAGAGCTATAGGTTATACTGCGATAATTTGTTTACTGATTTTTTGTTTTTATTATTTCTGTGTAACCTGAACAGTATTATATGTACTTTCTTTCCTTTCATAATTTTACTAATTACATTTCCAATAATATCCTTTACTGCATCTCACATTTGCTGATCAGCATCCTCTGACTGGCTTCATCTACTCAGTAGCTTTTATCACTCTAGAGTGAGAGTGTATAGGAAAGGAGTAAATGATTTTGCCATATTTTATTTTAATTTGGGCACAATTTTTGTTTCTTCCCTACTACCCTTGTTGATATTCACAGTGGACATCTGGAATATCTTGGATTGACATACATTCTCTTCGGATGAGGGGATGGTAGAAGTAATGATAACAGGAGTTTTCTGTTTAACTAGTGTTTTCCTTCTCTGAGTGCCTTGTAAATTGAGTCAATATTGTTCTGTCTCACTGAAGGACAGAATGATGATTTGTGAAAGGTTGTCCATCAGGATAGCAGTGGACCTGAAATGAATCTTAATTTCTCTGGAGGCACAGTGCTGTGTTTTGTTTTTTTTTTTAATAGAAAAAGCAAGGGCAAAAATGAAAAGTATTATTAAGCTAATAATTATTATTAAACTAATAAATAAAAAATGAAAAATCACAACCAAGGACATGACTATATATCCTCAGAAATACATAGCAGCTTTGCTACTGAAATCAATAGAAGTAGATTGGAGCATCAGTCACCAAATTCTTTGAAACATCAATAGATTTGTGTGCCAAATTGACATTGGGCCATATGGTTGAAATTCCTGAGTTGGTACAACATAATTGCACAGAAATAAGGATGATATTATCCAAAGGACTTAGTCTTGGCTATCTCTCCTTCTTGGGAATCTGGATTGGTCGGCTGAAAGTTGTCAAATGGTTGTCTCAGATTTCAAGTAGGGAAAGAAAATTTTCCTAGTAATTACAGGCCTGTCAGTCTCACTTCAGTAAAATCACAGAATTGTAGGGGTTGGAAGGGACCTCTAGAGATCATCTAGTCCAACCCCCCTGCCAAAGTAAGATACACACCCCAAGTTGCACAGGTAGGCATCCAGGCAGCTCTTGAATGTCTTCAGAGAAGGAGACCACACCACCTCTCTGTGCAGCCTGTGCCAGTGCTCCGTCACTGCACTGTGAAGAAGTTCCCACGCTCATTGGTGTGAAATTTCCTATGCATAAAAAACAAAAAAAATTATAAAAAAAAAGGAGATTATTATGGGTGTTACTGAAAATCATCTGAAAGACAATGTAGTCATTGGTCATAGTTTAAGGGAAGAAATTCCTGTTAACTAAATTTTCTTTTATGACGTGGTTACCCATTTAGATGCCCAAGGGAAGCCAGAAGATATAATCTTTTGGGGTTTAAACAAAGCTTTCAGTACTATTCCTCACGATGTATTTCTGGACTCTAGAGAGGGAGCTCAAAGTTCTGGCTGATGGCAAGTTGAATATGAGTCAGCAGTATACCCTGGCAGCCAAAAGGATCGACTGTATGTTGGGGTGCACCAAGTCCAGCACTGCCACTGGGCAAGGGGAGGTTTTGTCCCCTTCTGCTCTGCACTGTGTGTCCTCCAGCACTGGGGGCAGTTCTGGGTTCCGCAGAAGGACATATAACTATTAGAGAATGTCCAGAGGAGGTCTGTGAAGTTGGTGAAAGGTTCAGAGTGCAAGGCATGTGAAAACAGCTGAGGTCCCTGGGTTTGTGCATCCCGGAGCAGAGCAGGCTGAGGGGAGGCCTCATGGCAGCTACTGCTCCACACAGGGAGCAGAGGGGCAGCACTGAGCTCTTCTCTGGGGAGAGCGTGGTTGGGCTGCCAGCAAGCCCTTTAGAGAAGAGTCCTCAGTGCAAATAATGGCATGAATAAATCTTTAGCTGGAGAACCCTGGGACAATCAGCCCTACTGGAGCCATTAGGTGTTGGTTAGTAATCAGACTGATTAATAACACGGTCTGCTGGCCTAAAGCCACGGAGCCGAAGTGCTTCAAAATGTTAGTCTTTCAGTATTGATTCTGGTTCTGTTTTTGGTTGCACTGGAAGCTATTTTGAACTGTGTAAGTACATGGAGGCAGTTTCCATCTCTCCTTTCCCAAGAGAAGTGGAAACTCCTTAATCTACAAGAATTCTACATTGTGATATTTTAATCATTGTCTTACAAGCTCAATCTAATGTTTCTTAGCCTGTATGAATGGTTAATAGGGACATAAAAAAACAGTCAGGGGCTTTTGTAAATAATTATTGTGGTTTTATGTTTCTGGCATGTGTAACAAAAACAGTCATCAGTAAAATACATGTTGCAGGTAGTCCAGTCAAATATTACTGTTAAATTTATCTTTTTCTAAAGCACAAACAGAATTTATAGATGTCTAAGTTTAAATGCTGTAGGTACTGATGTAGGGTAAGAAAGAACCTTTTCTTTGGTCAAACCAAAGGATTTGCAGTGCTGTTTGATGTCACAGTCTGAAAGATTGAGTAATAAGTAATGCAACTTCTGGAAGAAAAAACATTTTTAAGTTTTCTGTCCTAATTCTCTCCATCATGTTCCACTTAATAACTGGTGACAGATATTTTCTCAAGTGAAATTAGCTGCTTGATTCTGATTTTTCTTAATAGAGTAGGAAATAAAATTATCCTTGACTTCCAGAAGGCGTGGTCTGGTTTTGTAAGAAGCAATTCTTCTGCACCTCTTTTCTTAAAGCATTTCTAAACCTATTTGATGGTTTTCCTCACTTAAAATTAAACTAAAAACAACAGAAAACATGCCAGTAAGTCCTCAAGATAATTAACTTTTGGAGTCTGAGAGGGAATAGAGAGCAAAAAGAAGGTGATACTCTGGCTTCATAATGTTGAGATTCTGGAAATTATCCGTTAGGAAATAAGGATCAAGTTAAGTCCTTACCAGTCACAGGGTGGAATCAAATGCTTATCAGTCCTTTCACTCCTCAAATTCAGGCTGTAATTTGTAAATGTCTAACATTTACACTGGTGTTTGTGTTTAGAGAGTGATGGTGATAAAAATCAGTGGAAAAAAAAATATTCCAGCTTCTTCTAAAATGGATACACCATTGCTCTAGTGACCAGATAAGTGTTCTCAGTGTTTTCAGTACTTCACAAGAATCAAAGAACTCTTATGGTCCAGACCTGTCGAAAAGATGATGGTAAATCTTAGTAGACAAAGCCTTTACATAGCAAAACATTCCTGTTGCCTACTGGATGGACAGCAATGTTTCAACATAGTCAGCTGTGACATAATCCACTTCAGTGGTACAGCGCAGTGTCTCCTTCCCTCAGCACGCTGGGGTACTGCAATTTACCATGGACTTTCTGCCAGAATGGACACCTTGGAAATACAAATCATGATCAGAGGTTTACACCTTATTACTTGAATTCATATAGATACAGTGTCAGGATGTACAAACAAATAAAAAATAAAAGAAGTTTAGGACAGAAACAAATCTTAGAATCATAGAATCACCAACGTTGGAAAAGACCTAAAAGTTACTCCAGTCCAACTGTTCATCTATCACCAATAGCTCCCACTAAACCATGTCCCTCAACACAACATCCAAACGTTCCTTGAACGCTCCCAGGGTTGGTGACTCCGCCACCTCTCTGGGCAGTCCATTCCAGTGTCTGACCAACCTTTCAGAGAAGTAGTATTTCCTAATGTCCAGCCTGAATCTCCCTTGGAGCAGTTTGAAGCCATTCCCTCTAGTCCTATCATTAACTACATGAGAGAAGAGGCTGACCCCCAGCTCACTACAACCTCCCTTCAGGAAGTTATAGAGAGCAATAAGGTCTCCCCTGAGCCTCCTGTTCTCCAGGCTGAACATTCCCAGCTCCCGTTCCAGGGCCTCAATGTCTTTTCTGCAGTGAGGGGCTCTTGAATCTTGTTACTTTGTTCAAATGATGCCCATTTCTTCAAACTTCAAACCTGAAAAGAAATATAAATCACTTTTGGATTGTAAATCTATTGCATTTTGAAGGTACTTACCCAATTCGTTTAAGATGCATGGATTCTTGCTAATGTAAATGAAGAAAAAAGAAAATGAAAAGAAGAGAACTAACAGGCATGCCAAAGTGATGCATTTCTGGAATAATGATTGCTGTCCCTTGGAACAGATATATTGACAGAAATGACTTTCTTCTTGTCACAAAGATGTATTTCTGTGACTTTTTATCAGACCTTCACTGTAAAGCAGCAGATTCTGAAATAAAAGGCTCAAGAATAAGAAGGCAATGACATAACCATAGTGATAGCTGTGTGCCTTATGCACTGAACATACAAGATTGAAAACGGTGTACCACCAAGCTGTGCTCATGAAAGCAGCTGGGGTGCAGGAGCTCAGTCAGCTAAACATCAGCATCCTAAGGCTTGCAAATGTCCAGCTTCTGGAGAATGATATATAGTGAGTTAATTTCATGATTACTGGTCAAGACAGTTCTCTTATCTGTCTGCCAGTGCTGCTGCCTTTAACTTGAAGGAACCGTCTGCTTACAGATGAAAGGTGGATTCTCCACTAAGTGTGGAAGAGGGAAGAGAATGAACCCAAACAGGAAATATAACTTAAAAGAAATATAACTTATAAAACATATCTGCAGGTGTGGAACATCTCAACAAACTCCATTATATGATGATTAATATTATCAGCATTGGACATTGGAAATGGTCTTTATCTTTCAAATAAGCAACATTCTGACTTATTTAACCTTACATGTGTTAGATAACTGTTCCATGTCACTTCTTTGTTTACAGAGAACTAAGCTAAAGGCCAAAAAAATATATATTGGTTTTGAGTTTGTCAGCTACCTAAGGCAATATCACAGAATGTATATAGTCTGCATTCAGAAATAAAGGGCCTGGATAGAATCATAGAATCATTAAGGTTGAAAAAGACAACAGACATTATCTAAACCATCACTACCATGCTCACTAAACCAAGTCCCTCAGTGCTACACCTACCCTCTTCTTGAAAACCACTAGGTGATGTCTCCATCATCTCCATGGGCAGCTTGTTTCGATGCTTGATCAGTCTTTTAGAGAAGAAATTTTTCCTAATATCCAACCTGAACCTTTCCTGGTATAAGTTAAAACCATTACCTCTTGTTATGTCTGATAGGAAAAGATGGTACTCAGGACACTGAGATTTTTCACCAGCTTGATATGGAGGAAAACCTCCATCTGTCCTTTTATGAAATGCAATGATAAAAACTGTGCCCTGCCTGCTGGACCTCCTTCTTCAGTACTCTGCTTTGGTCATTTCCCTTTGTGTCTTTTTCACCATTTTTGTGAAATGTTTGCAGATTGTACAATTAGCCAGGTGATTTTATACAAATCAGGTGACAACATTTTGTAGAGAATATGAAAATCCACCTGTTGTATATCTGTGTCACTCTACAATGGTTCAGTGAATAGCTGAAAAAGGAGAAAACGAACCTAAACAAGACACAAGCTGGCAGATAGAAGGTGATTTCTTCTGGGGTGAAGCTTGCTATCCTTTGGTGAAAGATGCACGTATCTGTAGCTGGTCTGTCTGACCAACAGCTTAGGACTGTCCCTAGGCAGCTTGCTGATAATAGCCTGGGTCAATAACATGTGTTACTGATACTGCTATCTCTGTTTGCTTAGGAGATAGTCTCTCACAGACATTCTAGGGTCAATTATTCAGAGCAGCAGAACGTCTCTAGGGAGTTACCATTGCTACAGAGCACTCCACAAAGTTTACTGTGATCATGTTGGGTTCTGCATCATACAAGTAGCCAGTGTAAGAAGCAGAGGATAACTTACTTTCTGTTTTCCCAGTGCTTTGCAGTCAGTGATCAGAATCTAGTTATGGGTGGATACTTTACCTCAGGACTAAACACGATCAGCTTTTTATTTTATTCTTTTATTTTTTGTTGTTAGTTTAAGCAGAGTAGAACTTCATGTCAGAAATGGAAAATGCATAAATGCATCTGCATGAAAGTTGACCTTTTCTCTGGAACATGACTGGAGCGGGGCAGGGAACTCTTGAAGGATAAGGGATTATCTCTAAGGGTGAGGCACGTTACAGCTGATCTGCCATCTCTGACAAGAGTATGCAATACATAGTGTGTTTGTGTGTGTGTGCACAGTATAGAGTTAGAACAGGAACACCTCTACTGCTTGAATTTCTTACCCAGTGGGAGAGAATAACAGAAAACATGTATGATAGACCTCAGTCTTGTTGGATGCACTGCTGAGGGTTGCTCAGATATTAGTGATGATTATCATGTATAATACAAAAATGTCCTTATTAATGGACTAAAAAAAAGAAAGAAAGCTTGTCAGCTGGTCTGCTGATGTACATGTTAATACCTACATAAGGATTTAAAATTTTGGATGTTTAGACAAAGCCTGTACAAAGCAGAAAGGGCCCTTTGTAATGATCTTGTCAGCAGTTGGTTGTGAACAACAGATGAATAAAATGATATAAACATCTACATTTCCTAAAATACATGTTTTTTACTGTGCTTCCAGTCTCAATTTTCAAGACTGATAAGCACTCAGGAAATCAATTTAGACTATGTGGCACTTCAAGTTATTCAGGCTTCTATAGCCTTGTTCAAAACCATTGACATTAATAGATGTCTCTCCATCAGCTTGCTGGAATATGTCTTCTCTGATTTAGAGGCTGGCAAGCAATGCATCTAAAACTCATGCTCTGAAGAAGCTTTTTGTGATACCTAATATTAAGCAAGGACTGAGTAAAATTTCTGTGCCAATTTGTAACTGAGCCTTTGGCAACATCTGCGCTTTCGATGCAGATCTTACACTTTTTTCAAAGCTGTGTTTCCTGGAGTCAGGCAATTAGAGAAGAAACTTGTACTATTTAATATTAACCTGTTAATACTTATATATGCTCTGGAAACTAGGGAAAGTGGTATCTTCGTCAAATAGTTTCATATTCATTCATATTTAAGAATCTATATTTTTAAAACTAAGTTTAGGATCACATGTGTTAACCAACCTTGTTGGTAATCAGTGCTGAAAGGCTAGAAAGCAGGTGGGCTTCTTGCAAGCCTTTTATTCTGAAAGATAGAAAGAATGAACTAGCTGTTGTAATTCGTTAACCAAAGAAAAAACCTTTGCTCTCTTAACAACTGGATACTATCTTCTCTAAGGAAAGCAAATGTCACCCCAGACCAAGTGACATTTACATTGCTTTTTTGATGACTTTCTGAGTGAATTATGTCAGAAAGCAGCTTCAACTTCACCCAACGTTATTTACATTTATACAGATATAAATTTCAATTTTCCTAATCAGTTTCTAATTCTAGAAACTACAGATGTAAAGCTACAGATGGACCAGTGTCTACCAGTGGGAATCACACAGATCTGTGTCTCTGTATTTGCCTAACAGAAAGAAAAGAACTGAACTGAACAACAAGACAGAACATGACAGCAGTATAGGCAGTGTCAATATGACTATTCTAAATGAGAAGAGTACCATAAAATAGCTATGAGATGCTAAGAAATGGGAAGTTTATTTTCCAGTTCTTCATGTGAGCGTGTATTGTCATCTTTTTGGCAAATTGAGGCAGATGAAGTTGTCTGTGTTCAGAATGTGTTATCACATTGTTACACTCTGCATATCTCTGGAGAAAGTGTGGTGTAATCGTCAGTACCAAATCTAGTCTTTAAATATAGGACAAGCTGTTCAGAGAATAGCTAGACCTGGTTCCTTCCTACAGTTACTGGTTAGAAGGGAGAATAAAATTCTGTGAGGATAGTTAAGCACTGGAATTACTCATCCAGAGAGGCTATAGAATGTATAGTCCTTGGAGATGTTCAAGACTGAGGCAATCTGGTCTGAACTCAGTGTTGATCCAGCTTTGGACCGATGCTGATCTGATGGTGCCCCAAGTCCTCTCTAGACTGAATGACTCCTTGAGTCTAGAATGATGGTGATCTTGACTTGCCTCGGAATCAAAGAACAGAGACACCAACCTTCAGCAACATTCCTCTGCATAACTCAGTTTCAGGCCCTGTGGCAGGTACTGGTTTCTTGAGATTTATTGTCAGAACCACGGTTCCCAGTAATTCTTCTAGCTGTCTAGATTGTAACTCAAAATAAGTAACATTAAAAAGTGATTTTAGCTGAGAAACGCATCTCACAAATAAGACTAATTTCTGCTTCCCATCAATATACAATGATCCACCCCTGAAAACTTGATATTTCTGAGTCCAGTTCCTCCCCATCTTGCACATCTAGTTCCTTCATTGTCCCTGAGGAGACCAGTTTTCACGCTTCCTACACTTAATGCCTTCTGATTCTAAAAGCTTGTTTTTTTT
>VXAB01010557.1:64918-100714 GCA_013399175.1 Odontophorus gujanensis | reverse complement strand
TTTTTTTTTGTCATCAATTCTTCATTATATCTTTTAGCACAAATACTTGTTGGTTAAAATAATTAGACCCAAGTGTGTGAATGAAGAGCACAGCTCCCTCTAAAAGACCCAAGAATGAAAAGCAACCATATATTGTATAATATTCTTTGTTGAGCTAAAAACTTAATGAACTTTCTTAGGGATAATTAAAGCAACTCTGGGATACTCCAGACAATACTCCAGAATACTTCTAATTTAAGATTTCTGCTTGCAAACTATTTTTATTTTATGAAGTATATTTACTGAAATGGGCAAAGCACTACCCAATTAAACTTTGAAGAAAATTTTATGATAGTCAGTTGTTAAAGTTATAGGCAGTGGAATGAGCTGTCTTTCAAATCGATGTCTGATTAGCTTTAAATGTTGTCTAAATCTCAAAAATTTCACTTTATTTTCTTCTTATCTTCTTAACTATATTATTCCCCAAAGGCTTTCATCTAACATCCCACCTTGCATTTTATTTCCTGAGAGAATGTATTTCCTCTGTTTGCATGACATTCCTCCTGGCTATCACTGCCTGTATGATTTATTTTAATGTTTGCCTTTCAAGAGAATGCAGAACAACTTTTCTGTCTGTATCCTTACCTCTTGACTCTTGAATTTTCCCGGTGTGTACAAAATTTTCCACCTGGGAAGACAGAATATTTATACCACACTGTGCTCTGCGTAAGTATCATCACCTTTTATCCTTGGATCACAAGTCACTTTACAACCTTCACTTATCCTTCAAAATGTCTTTCCTAAGTTTTAGTTGTTTATATTTTACAGATGGGAAAATGCAGAGACAGCTCCAACAGAATACTTTTGGAAAGAAAGCTAGAAAGTGAATAGTTTGATTCACTATTTATACTTTTTTTTTTTTTTTTTCAGTCTGTGACTCCACAAAGGCCAATTTGCTGAACATTGAGCAATGTGTACTTTTAAATAATTTATTTTAATGACTGATCATGACTCTAGCGTTCATGACCAGGAAAAATCAGCTGCTGTCCCATGTGGGAACGGTGATTGAAATGAAATGAGCACCCTCTTCCTCACCAAATGACTCAGCTAGTTCTGATTGTGTTACATGGACAATAAATGGGAGAAAGACAAGTGTTAAATGTGTCTCATATGGGTTGAAGTGAACTTGGGTTTGCAAAAGGAAGGAATGCTATCTAAAGGGATCCTGATAAACTCAAAAGGTGGTTCCATGTGAATTTAACGAGGTTAAACAAAGCAAAGTGCAAGGTTTTGCCCTTGAGCTGGGTTAATCCCACATATATATACAGACTGGGAGAAGAACTTGAGAGTAACCCTGCTGAGAGGGACTTACTAGTCCTGGTAGATGGAAAACAACGCAAGCCGGGAGTGTGTGCTTTCAATCCAGAAGGCCAATGGTATCCTGGGCTTCATGAGAAAGCCACGAAGATGATTAGAGGACTGGAGCACTTCTCCCATGAAGACAGGCTGAAGAAGCTAGGCTTTTTCAGTCTGGAGAAGAGAAGGCTGGAGAGAGACCTCATTATGGCTCTCCAATATTTAAACAGAGATTATAAACATCTTCTTACATACAGTGGTAGAACAAGGGAGAATGGTTTTAAATGGAAGAAGGGAAGATTAAGATTAGATGGCAAGGTTCAGTTTTTCAGTGAGAGTGGTGAGATCATAGAATCATAGAATGGCCTGGTTTGAAAAGGATCTTCCCTTCCCTCCAAAGTAACAGTGTTGACAGCACCACTCAGCTTGGTGTCATCTGCAAACCTGCTGAGGGTGCACTTGATTCCGTTGTCTATGTCATTGATAAATATGTTGAAGAGCACTGCTTCCAAGACAGGCCCTTGGGGGACACCACTTGTGACTGGCCAACCCAGACATAGAACCACTGATCACACAACACTTTGCAAACAGCTAACCATTTCATAGTCCATCAAACAGTCCATCTTTCAAATCTGTACCTCTCCAATTTAGAGAGAAGGGTGTGATGAGGGACCTTGTCGAAAGGTTGCAGAAGTCCACACAGATGACACCCATTGCCCTTCCCCATCCACCGATGCCATTACTCCATCAGATTGGTCAGGGAAGATCTGCCCTTGGTGAAACCATGCTGGCTGTCTCAGAACACCTCTGTCTTGTATGTGCCTTAGCACGGTAACCAGGAAGATCTGTTCCATGATCTTCCCAGGCATAGAGGTGTTGAAATAGGCTGCCCAGAGAGGTTGTGGATACCCCATTCCTGGAGGTGGTCAAAGCCAGGTTGGTTGGGGACCTATGCAGCCTGACCTAGTCTAGTGATTGGCAACCCTGCCTGGGTTGGGAATGGGAGGGTGGAACCTGATGATCCTTGAAGTCCTTTCCAATCCAAGCCATTCTGTGATTCTATGAAGAGTGGCAAGATGACATTTGTAAGTCTCATAATCTCTCAAATCAATATTTCTGGACTCCCCAATGTGTATTTGTTTTAAATAACTATGCTGTCCGGATTTTTTCCTCTGATATTGTGTATGCCTGTCTTCAATACTTTCTTAATGACTGCTGGAAACTGAAAATGTAAAAATTCATATAACCGTGCTGTCTGGGATTGAGCAAGAAGTTGTTAATTTCTCTCACTACTGTCACTGACTTATTGCCCCATGACCATCTTTTTAAGAGAGAAAACCAGTGGCTAGCAGATGAGAGTTCAGAACTGTTTCTTTGACCTGTGTTTGACATAATCCTTTCTGTTGGCTGTACTGTTCACACTTTTCCACAGTCTTGTAATTTTAATGCAACTATTCCAAACTGAAGTGATCTATGACTTCTATTATGTGCTGGAGCGAGTGATGAGTTTGGGAAATTCCTTGAGATGGGTCTGAATAGCCAGTTCTTCAGCCTTTATCTGCAAGCATGGCAATAGTAATAATTTTTCAGAAGATTATTCCCAACAGTAGGAGGATACCATCACAAGGACTCATATGATGAGGTAATAGGAAACATTATTGGCTATGGGAGAAGTTTGTCCCATACTGTCTCTGGCTTCTGTTTTCCAGATATTTTTTTATTCTGCTTAAAGCATTCCGGTGTCTAATTTTCAGAAGGGAAAAATGTACACTATCTCTGTATCAGATGTCTTTAAGACAGCTTTGGTGAGGAACCTAAAATCGTTACTCTTTTTGATGTTTCATCCTTTAGAATTGCCTTGTGGTAATAACTGCTTGTGTAACTGGATAGTTCAATTCTATGGATGCAATCAAAGTATATAATGCAGACAAGGTGCGTCTGAGATGCAATGAAAAAAACAATTGGCCTTTGTCCTTGCTTTAATGGAGTTGACTATACAGAGTGTCTGGATGGGAAGATCTGTTTTAGTACTTTAATTACTTAATGTGCTTGCTGCAGCAAAAGTACATTAACAAATGCAGATCAGTTTCTCCCATCAATCTATGTCCACTCTGTTACACCAGAGAAGTCATTCATTTGTGGGATAACATCTACCAATGAAAGATATTGCAAACAAAATGCAGCTGAAAAAATGAATTTTTTTTTGGTAATCTCTTGTTCTCGTTTGGTTATGCGTGATACATCTTTATAATAGTGCCCTGCAACAAATGAGAAGTTTATGTGACTGTTTGGTGTGATGTCTGCAGTCAGTCAACAGCAAAAATGCTGTGGATGCTGTGGATTTTTAATTCATTTTCTGAAATTTTTGCTGACCAATTTAAAACCAAGCTGTGTGGTGTGGTCGACATGCCTTAGAGATGGTATACCATTCAAGAGATCTAAACAAGCTTGTGCAGTAGGCCCAGGCAAAACCCATTAGGTTCAACAAATCCAAATTGCAAGGGCTTGCACCTGGATAATGGCAACATCAGCTATCAGTTCAAACAGGGGGATGAAAGGATAGAGCACACTCCTGCTGAAAAAGACCTGGGGATATTGGATGGCAAGATGAACATGAGCCAGCAATGTGCCCTCGCAGTACAGAAAGCCAACCATATCCTGGGCTGTGTTCAGCAGGTCAGGGGAGGTGATCCTACCTCTCTACTCTGCAGCGGTGAGGTCTCACCTGGAGTACTGCATGCAGATGTGAAGTCCTCAGTACCGGAGAAATGTGACCCTATTGGAGCACGTCCAAAGGAGGGCCACAAAAATGAACCAAGTGATGGGACATCTCCCTTACAAGGACAGGCTGAGAGAGCTGGGGCTGTTCAGCCTGGAAAGGAGAAGGCTCTGGGGAGGTCTCAGAGTGGCCTTTCACTACCTAAAGAGGAGCTATAGGAGAGAAAGGGACAGACTCTTTAGCAGGGTCCATTATGATAGGACAAGTAGAAATGGTTCCAAACCAAAGGACGGGAGATCTAGGTCGGATATAAGGAAGAAATTTTTTTGTCATAAAGGTGATAAGACACTAGAACAGGTTACCCAAAGATGTGGGGGATGTCCCATCCTTGAAGACATTCAAGATCAACCTGGACCATGCTCTGAGCAACCTGGTCTAATTGTAGGTGTTCATTGGAGAAGAGTTGGACAAGATGGCCTTTAAGGGTCTCTTCCAACTCAAATGATTTTATGATTCTCAGGTAAGAGCAACCCTGGTTTCTCAACCACTGGCTGTGGAAAGAAGGCTTATTTGTGGCAAGGGGAACAATATTTAAGCATTCAGATTTAGTGCAGATCTTTCATTTAAGCTATTGAAAATCCAGACCTACAATGGGTCATATGCCTGATGGTGTTTTTATTGTTATCAGATATTTAGGTACCTTGCTTTCCAGGCTAGAATCTTCAAGTTCAATTTAGGCTTATTTATCAGATACATAGTAAATGGAGGAAACTAGTTAGGTAAATAATTATATTCTCAAACTGGATGAAAGTTTGGAGGTATAAGGATGTGTCTATTTTAAAATGCTGATCTGAGATCCAGTTAATATTTTTACTCAATGAAAACAGGAAGAGCCTCAGCAGGAATGAAAACAGTACCATATGGAAAAGCACAGAAAAGATAAAAGACACAGATGATCTCAGACATAGGTGGTAACAGACCCGGCTATATAGAGACTTAGGTTGTAAAATAACTACAGAAAAGAGTGTCAGCACTCTCTACTCTAAAAAGGAGTCTTTTTTCATCTGAACAGGCATGATTATTGAGGAGTATTTGATTCATGCATTTTGATGGAAGATAAGTGTAGGTTTTATTCCTAGTTATTTAGAAAATATGTCCTGCTCACACAAAGAGCATATTTGCAACTATTTTGGAGACATTGCTTGTGTAAACTTAAGGAGCTATGAACTCCAGGCACCTCTGGGATTGGTGGCATCTCAGGTGGATGCATCATTTGTCTTGGCTGTTGTATAGTTCATTTCTGCTCTGCTTCTATTTTGTCTTCTATTAAAAAACAAAAACAAAAACAAAACTTCTACTGCAAAAAAATTTCTGAAACAACTCTCAGATTTTTTGCATGATTAATATTCTGAGGATTACCTCAAAAAGAAGGTCAGTGCTTTAGCAGGGGTGGCAGAATCATGAGGAAGCTGTGAATGAAGTGTCTACTCACTATTCTGCACAGACTTTCTTTAAAGGAGGGAGAACCTGTATTTGCAAAAACATTCCAAAGAGAGGTTTTGATGCAGTTGTTAATGATGCATCCATTCCACAGAAAACAAAAATTAGATTTCCAGAGCTGTGAGTTTTGTTCCCGCACTGAGCATATTTTAGAAGAAAGTATTCAACTTTCTTGGAAGAGAGGGAATGGTTCCTTCAGTACTGCCAATGATTCAGTGAGAAAAATAAGTACATTTGGGTAAGTTCCCACATTTATTAATTTTATTTCTATGGAGTGAGTGGGAGGAAATAGACATGGGCCATTTTCTGAAACAAAAGAAAAGAAAATCTAGTGCAAAATAAGTAAAAATGAGAAAAATAAGGAGAAAAACATGAAGAGAAGGAGGGGGAGAAGGAATATTTCTTAAGAGAACAATGATTTGGTCATCTTCAATCTTGATGTGGGAAAAACCTGTTGTACAAAACTTATTTTCTTTTCACTCTAGAAATCCCATGAAGTTTCTTCATTTCATAGTTATATGAGCGTTCCTTTTTGATTCTGCACTGCTATCTTTAATCTTTTAGAATAGGGAATGCTGCCTTTTTTGTGCTGTATTTTAGTTGTACCATGTAAGATGCAGACATGTTTATATGTCACAGGAGTTACCCTCACAAATAAGACTGTCATTCTGAATGTAGAACCATGTTTTCTAAACAGCTGAACCAGTGTGACTCCATTCTCTTTAACAGGATGAAATCAAGTTGTAGTGAATTCTAGGAACTGAACCTCAAAAAAGGACAGGAGGAAATTTCTAAGACCACCTTAAACATCTTAGACAGTTTTGTAAAGGAATATTTAACTTCTTCAGAACTTTCTGTTTTGTTTGTGGTTTTTGAGGAAAACCTTTGTTTCCCACCTTCCAACTCCTTAGTGATAGTCCCACTATCTATACAATTAAAGAAGATATTAAGCAGTACAGGCCCCAGTACAAACCCCTGGGGAACTGACCTCCCCATGGATATAGAACCATGGACCATGCCTCTCTGAATGTGGCCATTAGACCAATTCCTTATCTGCTGAAAAGTCCATCCTTCAAATGCATATCTTTCCAATTTAGTGGCAAGGATGTTTTGTGAGACTGTGTCAGTGGCCTTACAGAAGTCCAGGTGGAGGACACCAGTTGCTCCTCCCTTGCCCACTGATGTATTCACTCTGTCATGAGCCATTGTGTCAGATCACTCTGCATCTCCATCTTGGTCACGTTCCCAGGTTTCCTTCTTTTGGAAACAAGCTCAGGGGCAGTAGTTGGAAGATGCTCAGGTTTTGTTTTCATTTGGGATTGGAAAATTGCCAGGTTGTGAATGAACTGAAAAATCTCTCCATGGTCTGCTAGATTAGATATATCCATTATAGTCTCTAGTGAGTTTGCCACTGTTTCAAGATCACTTCGGTTTTCAGTCTTCTGGGAAGATATGAGAATCATACCATGAAAAGTTTTGTAAACTTTTTAAAGAAGCAACTTCGGAGAAGCCATTTTCTGGTTATCATTTTCTGTTGTCTCTTTCAAATCTAAACACCTGTATATCACCATAGAATCATAGAATGGTTGAAAAGGACCTCAAAATCATCTAGTATACATACTACATACATATACATCTCAGTTTACAAACATTCATTCATCTCATTTACAAACATCTCAGTTTACAAACATTACAGAAAAAGTTTAGAAGTCATATGAGTCACCATGTTTGTCTGGCATCTTACACTTGTAAAAAAACTGTAATGCAACCATTTGTATTAAGAAAGAAAAGAATGACCTTCAGGAATATTCAACTCCTTTTATATCTATTAAATAATCTCTAAAGAGTGCCTCATCTTGGCACCCAGAACACCCAAGGGTTACTTCTTTCACTAAGATTATTTCCATGTAAGATATTTCAGATGCTTCAGTTAGAAGAGCAGAAAATCTCTTCATCTCTAGCTGCTCATATAATTTAAAAACAGATTGAAAAATATTACTACTTGACTCTGAGACTAAATTAAACCATGTTTCCAAGGTTTCTCATTGCCTTTGAGAAAAGAATGTAAGTGCTCATATCCTTATTAGAGTCCTAATTTTTCTGCCCTTTCCTTTACCTACCTCTTTTTGACAACAGTAGAGCACGTCTACTTTCATTTTACTCTGCTGTTCATCATTCCACTACCTGCTCCTCTTCACCTCTAATTTGTCTGAAATGGAAGAAAAGGGCTGATTGCTTTAAGAGTATGGATATGGAACCAAATAGAAGTCAGCATTGCTACCTTGAACGTGAAAGGGCAAGTGTCCCTGAGGTGAGGGTAAAAGGAGATGTAAAGAGTGCTGGTTGGTGTAATTGTCAGAGAGCTGCAGGTATGCAAGGTCTGGAACTTTTATGGCCTACAGTGTTGCAAGCTTCTGCAAAGAAGAGATGATATGATGAAAAGGTACAAGTAGGTAGAAGTATAAAAATGATCAAGGTTGTGGCTTAACTTAGATCCAAATGAAAACCTTGCATCAAATGTATCGGGTGCCAAATGTATGCTATGATTCAGTAACACATTGAAGTATGGAAGCTCTTCTGTTAAACTTAGTGCTTGAACAACAAAATATGTTTTATCTTTTCCATGTTTTATTCAGGCCCACTTAGTTTGAGAGCTTCCAGTCCTAAATCTTGGGCTCAGAATTTCTATTTGGGCTCAATATATCTATTTCTGTTTGATCTTGGGGCATACTAAGCATCTTCAGCAAGATCCTGAGATCCCTTGCATGCTATTTGCCTGGGAGATAATGAATCACACAAATACTCTATAGGTTTATAAAGTTTAACACAATTTATTGTTAGAACAGGATTTTCTGTTAAAAAAGAAAAAAGAGGGCTGCCAAACATTTACAGTTGGAAAATTTCCTTTTTCACTTGTCTACTTATGCCTATATCTGCAGGTTCATTGCAGGTGGGCAGTTTACAGTATACCAACTATGCCCTCAAGCTAGAGATGAGGGCTACATTATTATACTGCAAGGAGGATATGGATTGCTCCTAACTTTTTCTATTAATTTTAGATCTACCTTCATCAAAAGTTAAAGAGCCTGAGGATAATTCTGTGCTGAGAATTGTGGAAACTGATGTGATAAAGGAAGTCTGGAGTTCACTGTGATAACTGTGCCTGACTAAACTTCTGTCTTACCTTGGCACAACAGCTGTGGACGTTATGGCAGCAGCTTCCCACTAGACCTGTCGCCTCACTCAGTGTTTGTATAAGACAAAGCACTGAGAGCTGAGGAAAGCTTTTGTCTTGCCACTTCCACTTGTAGGGTTCCAAAATTAGAAGTTTTTTAGGTAGGAGCCTTACCCTGTACAAGTTATCCCTTCTGCTGCCAAAAGAGTGGGAAGGAAGTGCTGCTAGTGGGAATGGTGATGAAGGTTGAGAAGAAGCACCTACAGCCTACAGGTAGCTCCTCTGTGACATGTTCTCACTCTTGTTTCCTGGGATTCTTTGGCACCCTGCTGGGTTCCTGCAGTAGAGCTGGTCACAAAGGTTTATTTTAAATATTCAATTGAAAAAGTATCTTGATTGATGTTGGTGTAGATTTTAAAGAAAAATGCAACAAATGAGAGCTTTGAAATAAGCTATCAGTTTAGCTTCCAAATTTATATCTAAGTGTTATACATTTTTTTAAAATAACTTTGTAATCTTTTTTTTTTTTTTTCCCCTAATACTGCATCTAATATAATCAAGAAAAGCTGTAAGTTAATCACACTCCTTGCTCATCACACACTGCCTTGATCCATTTGGCCTTGCCCTGCACTGCAGCCCTTCAGGATCACCCTGCTTCTGTGGGGCTTGCCATGGTGGCCAAGAAGGCCGATGGCATCCTGCCTTATAACGCAAATAGTGAAGTCAACAGGAGCAGGGAGGTGATCTTCCACCTGTACTTGGCACTTGTTTTTGATGAAACCACAATTTGAATGCTGTGTTGTTACACTTTGGGCCCCTCATGACATTAAAGACATAGAGGTGCTGGAGCGTGCCCATAGAACAGCAAAGCTGTTGAGGGGTATAGAGTACAAATCTTTTGAGGAGTGGCTGAGGTAGCTGGAATTGTTCAGTCTGGAGAAAAGGAGGTTCAGAGGAGACCTTATCACTTGCTACAACTCCCTGAAAGTAGGTTGCAGTGAGGTGGAGGTCGGCCTTTTCTCTCCGCTAACTAGTGATATAATGAAAGGTAATGGCCTAAAGCTGCACCAGGGGATGTTCAGATTGGATATTAGGAAAAAATTTCTTCTCAGAAGAAGTGGTTGAGATTTTGGAATGAGCTGTCCAGGGAGGTGGTGAAATTGCTGTCCTTGGAAGTTTTCAAGAAAAGGGTAGATGTAGCACTTAGGAACACTGTTTAGTGGGCACGATTGGGATGAGTTGATGATTGGACTAGATGATCTTAGTGGTCTTTTCCAACCCTAATGATTCTGTATCTCTTTCCTATATCCTAGGTGGAAAATTATTGCCTTCTCTTATTCTGTCTTCTTTGAATACCATAGAGAACCCACCAAGTCTGTATGATATCCAAACTCTATGCAAATTAGACAATAAGGGACAGGGGACAGTGAACTGTTATTTGTCTTTTGCACTTTATAGATCTGTGAAATACCGCTGAGTTGTCAGATATGTAACTTTTTTTTTTTTTTTTTTTTTTTGCCATGAGTGAGGAATATCCTTTTTTGTTTGATGCAATGTTACAAAATTTTTCATGGCAGCACTTCCAGTTTGTCCTACTGATGGGAAAACAGAAAAACACCTGAAAGACAGAAAAGTATTGCTTTTTAATTTTCATGTTTCCAGCATGAAGCTAATTTGCAGGTAGGTCCTTTTTTCAGCCCCCAGTGTCTGTATAGGAAATAATAGCTTGTAGGTTCTTTTTCTGGTTGATTGTTCAGTAAAGTCCTAGGTGCTGTATTTTTCTAGGAATGAGCCTAAATAATTACAGTTGTTTCATCTGACCTGGAAAATCTTTTGGAGTATACAGCTACCTGCTACATATTTAGAAGTCCTCATCTGGGAATCATTATCACAAGACAAAAAGGCTTACTAAAGTTATCAGAGACAGAATGTATGTTCCTTCCTGCAGAAAAACAAGTCTAAACTCCCCTTATAATCAGTGACGTTACTTCTTGGATAGAGATTTGAGGTCTCATGCTATTCTTGTGAAGAAGTCTCTCTTCCTCATTGTTTTCCAAAAGAGTGTGCTGCCACAGTTCCCTAGCAGCAGTAATTCAACAGAGAAATATTGTTAACAGGGACTGCTGGAGGGCAACTGGTCTGAGAAGCAACATGAACTCCAGGCTGAATGACAGGACTCAGCATGCAGTCGGTGTGTTTGCAGTATTCACTGGCTTAAGGGTTATTTATTAAAATTTAGCCTAAGTCTGGATGAAATTTTAAGTCTTAGAGTTGGTCAGGTATAATTCAAGGAAGGTAGAGGCTATGTAGTTTATCTGTTTTTTTTTCTTTTTTTTTTTTTTTTCCTCCATGCTGAAAGAATGACTAGGGATTCGAAATATCTCAGTCTCTCAGGGCTCCTGATGGGAGTGATCCAGTTTGGTAGAAAGATGCATCAATATTATCCACCGAATTGCTTTTCTCAGATTCAACATCCCTTCTTAGCCTCATCTCTATAATGCCACTACTGGTGTCAGTGGCGATGGAAGTCAAATACACAGCACCTTAGGAGATGAGATGCTCTGGCATTACTCAGAGAGGAGTAAGCAATGGCAGGATGGAGTTCAAGTGTCAGAAACAGGGTCAGTATCAGCCTTCTCCATGGTTGTATTTTCCTTCTGTTTTTGTTGTGAGTCCTTTGGGATTAGGCACTGACTTTTGTAAATCACTGGAAATGATGTGATGAGCTCTCTGAAGCAAAAACATTTGATTCACTTAAAATTAAATACTTCCTTTGTGCATTTCAATACGGCAGTAACAATTAACAGATGGTGAAACAAACCTCTGCACCTTGCCTGAGCATTAAGTGAGCAGTTAACATCTGAGAGGGACATTGGTTCTCCTGAGAGGAAGTCTGACCACCAATCTACTGAGAAGTTGAAAGGTGCCAGTAGCTATGGCTTTTGAAAGGGAGAAGCAAGAAGTGGCTGTATAACCCAGCACATCCATTAGTGGAGCCAGGCTCCCAAGGGAGGTTCTAACATCAGTGCCCCAGGTGAGTCAGTACAGGTCATCAGGGATTAATGAGTGTCCCGGTATAGAAAAAAACAAAGTTAACATTCAAATTATCAGTGATCTTAAAGACGAGCTATTCACAAATGGACAGTGAAAGTGATGATGGCGAATTCGTTGCAACTGGGGTGATCAATGCAGACAGTCTCATAGGAGAGATGAGATTTAGACTAGTACAGACTGCCTACATAAATAACAGTGGTCCTGCAAACGGGAAGGATCCAAGTCCTATAAATCATTCAGAAATCTACTAAGCTTTCCCTAAAAACCAGTTGACTTTTTCATCCCTGCTTCTATTAGTTTCATAGCCTTCCTCCTTTGCCAACTTCAACTTCTTGTTTCTAAATTGCATTTATTCATGGACAGATATATGTAGCTGTTCTTGTGCCAGTGTTGTACTTTCTTGTACCTCACTCTCCTTCTTCCTTCCTGATGTTTTTCCTCTAAGTGTATTTATAGATAGAAAGGGAATCTGATTACTGTGTTTTGCTGAGTTGTGTGCCAAGTTCCTTTAGATCTTCTCTTGAAATCAGCTTGCTGTTTCCTCATCTTTCTTTCACAGCACCTGTTCCTCATTATCCAGCAATTTTCCATGGTCTTCCTACTTTACTAAAGTCTAAATAAGCTTTTCTGCCCTGTTCTTTTTTTAAAAATAACATCCAATAACAGCAGCAACAACAACAACAAACACAGAATAAACTCCCCCCAAAATCTCCACAGCACTATTATCTGTTCACTCAAAGAGAGATACCACCTAGTCTAATTTTCATGTGCCTGACGGTCTATGGATTGTGTATTAGATTAGACTGAATACTAGGAAAAGGATCCTCACCAGAAGGTGGAGCAGGCTCCCAGGATAATGATCATGGCTGCTGCTAGAGTTCAAGGAGCATTTGGACAGCGCTCTCAAATGTAGGGTTTGATTTTTGAGTGGTTCTGTGTGAGGCCAGAGGTTGGACTCAGTGATCCTTATCATCCCTTCCAATTTGGGATACTCTACAATTGTTTCCCCTGTACTTCTCAAAGGGATGGAGAAGAATCAGGATGGAGTGGAGCTGAAACTGGGAAAAATGGCTTGGAATGGAGGCAAGTGTTGTTTTAATGTTTGATCTTGGATCTTACTACCCAAATTGACATATTAATATTGGCATAATAATTTTTCCCAATGTGAGTCTATTTTGCCAGTGATTGTAACTGGTCATTGACCCCCAGTTCTTATCTTGACCCACAAGACTTAGCAATATTTTTTCCTGTTGTTTTACTGAGGAGGCAGTTGAGAGAATGTCTGGAACTTTGACCCTTAGCCAAGGATAACCCAACACAATTCCATGAGACAAAAATCTAAAAGAATTACCAGACAGTTACTGGAAGTTATTCTGAGATAGGCATGAAGTAACGTGTTATTAATACCTCCATACAGAGTACTATCCTATTTCACTGCTGTGGAAATCCACTAATACCACACTGCTTTGATTTTGAAATGCTTGTACTGTGGATAAGCCAATAAGTGTATTTTTTTTTTTTTAGTTAAACAATGAAAACATGAAAGGTTTTACAACATAATTCTTGCACTTGTTTTGGATGAAATCAGCACCAATGACATTAAGCCAAAACTTGTACCATCGTTCAGGAACAGTGTAGGGAATAGAAAGATCACAGAGTTAGACTTTGGTTTACAACATTTTTGAGTGGAAAGTGTGTGGTTAAAATTCTGAAAACTGAAGAATAAATGTAGTTTGTCTAAAATGGATACCAAAAATTGCCAGAGTTTGTGCTGGGGTTATATCCAGGTGGACAAGTACCTGCAAGTTGGATTAGGTAGGGTAATGTGAGCTTTTTGCTGGAGGGGGAACCACAAGAGAGTTTCCACAAAAGATTTTTTTTCTCCCCTCATCAAACCCCTTCCTTCAGCTTTTAACCCAACAAAGAGGGATGTGAGCTGTTTGCTATTACATCCTTAGTAAAAATTTTATTTGTTAGTGTAACCTCTATGAGCTTTTGTTTATTCAGCAATTCACAGAACACTGGACTTTCTAACAGTTCATTTCCGTGTATTGTTGTATGTACTTTTCTGAAGAAGTAATTCAGCTGTCCTAAAGTCTCCTGAAGATAGACCTTTACAATTCTAATTTTTGCATTTAGAAGCTAACCACAAATCAGGATGAAAATATCTCCAACCACTTGCGAGATAACCCTGTTGTGAGGAATTTATAAATGAATAGAACAAACACCAAACATTCTGTGGGAAGGAAAATGCAAAGAAAGAGGAACTGACACTGGCATGGTTTTTCAGCAGCTCAGTGGGAGAGCTGCAAATAAACAGAGGTGACCTGTGCTACACAGGAGCTTGTATGCGCTGCCTGTTATTCCCTGCTTATGAAAGTGCTGATGAGGGAAAATTGCCATAAGTTTGTTTCTCTGTTTGGACTGAGCTCATGTTTTCAAACTTTCTAAAGTGTCCTGTACCTTCTGTATAATAAGCTGGGGAAACTGCTGATGTTTTCTTCTGTTTTGTCATCCTTCCCTTAATATAGGAATCACCTACAAAATGGCAAATAAATAGAATACAACTGCTTTAGATAGGATTAAAGCTAATGACAATATTTCAACACTATCTACTGTATGGAACAGAGTAATGACAATCTCTACATAGAAAATGAGTTTTTCTAGGTATGAGATTAGAACATTTGTGCTCTTCCTGCAGAAGTTTCCTCTTTCCTTATTTTTTATTAAATATTTGTCACTCTTTGTCCGATCTCACTGCATTTTGTGACAGATCTTTCTCTGCTCCTCTTTTCTGTACAGGGTCAAGATCTTTTCACAGCCTTTCCTTATCAGTCACACATTTGGTCTCCATGTCCACTCAGACTGCTGTAAAATAGGATGAGCCTGATTAACATCAATATGAATTATAACTGTAGTTAAAATTATACAGCAGAATAAAAGTTTTACTATTTCTGAGCATTCCAGTTCTTGTAGGAACTGCTGTTTGTCTATGGATGCCCAGGATGTCTTCTCAAAGGTTTTTAAGATGGATCAAACCTACTGTGTAACAGCATGCCATTTCTAATTCTTTCTTCCCAGGTATTACCAGATAAGAGCTGGATTGAAGATCCCATCCAGGATTCCCCACAGGCTGTTTGCTACAATTGCAGGACAGACAGGTAAACTGGTCCTTGAGGGCTGGGACATGGCTGGAGATGGTGTGGCATGGAGAAGGAGGGTGTGTGCGGGGAATGGGTGAAGGATGCAGCGGAAATTCACACACTCTTATTTCATAAGTGATTTCCTTGCTGACAGTCCTTTACCATTCTATGAGATTCCTGGATGAAAATTGTTTCATTGTTAATAACAGCTTGTACAGAAAAACCAATACACTCCTCTTCACACAATATTACCCAAAGAGGAAGAAAAACTGTGAATACAAGATTAATGAGTATGAATACATATTAATGACTTTGAATATTACATCAAATATAATAAAATAATAAAAAAAATACAGTTTTACTTTTTGCATTTGAACTGATCAAATGTAACATTCTTTAATGGATTAAATGTTCACTTTTTAAAATAATTTTTATTTCAATATGAAAGTCTGGTCTGATTAACTAATATTTAATTATACATTAAAATATAAAACAGTTATGTAAATTATATTTTTATAAAATACAAATAATTATTAAAAAATCCAAAGATGTCTGAAAAAAAAATCACAAACTCGAACTCTGAGTAAAGAAATTGTTTCTGGAAAAAGAAAAAAAAATCGAGTTCACTTTTAATATACCTTGTTGTATGAAAAAAGGAAGTAAGAAAATGATTTTTCATTCTGTTCCAGTATGAATTACTCTTCATAGATCTAGAATCCTATGGAGTTCCTTTAGTCACTGTAAATGTCCTAAATTTCCTGCAGTTACTGGCATAATAAATCTAGAACTAATGAAATATATCTAGATCTTTTTTTCCTATTAAAAAAAAAACAAAAACAACAAACAAACAAAGAAACGAAAAACAAAAACAAAAAAACTCTAGTTCTGCATTGCACAAAGGATGGCAATTTTATTTAAAGAACAAACGGAACTGTTTTCTCTCCTTACGTTTTAGTCAGATCAGTATTTTCTTCTGCTTGATACTCTTCAGTGTCCTGTTTCCTTTCACCTCTTCTTGAAAAAATTCATATTAAACATGAATAGGAGATAGGCAAGGCAGACAGTGTGGTTACAGAATTAGCTGCTGAGATGCACAGTGCTAATGAAATCCGGAATGGAGTTTAAGAACTTTACTGGGCTAACATCAAGACAGGGGGTTAAAGCTTTAAATAGTTTTTTCTTAGCTATCTATGCAAGTGCTACTTAATTGATTTCATAGGTCTGTGAGAGAGCAGTATTTAATGGGGCTGAACTTAATGGCAACCAGGCTGTAGTATTTTTTTCATTCTCGTGCCAATGAACACTCTCTGAGTTCGGGCATAATTGGGATAGGAACTAATTAAATTTCTTTGAGTGTTTCCACAAGACATTCCTATCAAAGTAGTTCTATACTACTACTGGGTGGCATTATATAGAATCACAGAATCATTGAATGACTTGGGTTGGAAAAAACCTCAAAGATTACCCCGTTCCAACCCCCCGGCCATGAGCAGGACTGCCAACCACTAAATAAGGCTCTAGACAGGCTGTCCGGGGACCTGTCCAAGCTGGCCTTGAGCATTTCCAGGGATGGAGAATCCATATAGTGAATAAACTCCCAACTAACCAAAAAGAATGAAGGCAAAATAGTTGAGATTTATTGAGTTTGGTGTAAACAAAATCTTTTTATTCTTTTCCTTATTAGGTTCTTAGCATCTATGAGAACTAAGTAAAACTTTCTAGAAATCATTATTAGTATTTCTCTTCCAGTGCATGCAACATTTATTTTTTATTAAATTCTATGTGATTTACAATAAAACTCTAGTAACTGACAGCATTAGCAATGTTTAGTTTGCTTCCTGCTAGGTATTTTCAGCTGCATAATCAGAAAATACAATTCTGAAGAATTCAGCAGAAGTGAAGCCACCCTGTAGAATTGCCAGCATGCACAGGGTAGTACTACCAAGATGTACAGGAGCTCTAACGAGCTACTACATGTTCCATAATTTTACTGTAACCTGTCTATGTTGTGGGAAAAGGCTGGGCTATGTACACCCGCTAAAATCATAGGAAACTCTGCTGAGGACCACTATCTCCTGTAGTTTGTCAATGTAGATCACTAAGGCTGCACATTAGCTTGTGTTGACTCAGACTGTAGCATGTACATATACACATGAAAAAATAAATGTATAAAATATATGCAATAATTTAATAGCTCTAACCATTATTAGTCTTTGAATCACAGAATTGCAGGGGTTGGAAGGGAATTCAAGAGATTGAGTTCTGAACCCTCTGCTATATTAGGTTCCCTACAACAGGTTGCACAGGTAGGCATCAGATCCTGAATATCTCCACAGAAGGAGCCTCCACAATCCCTGTGGGCAACCTGTTCCAGTGCTCCATCACCCTTACCATAAAGAAGTTCTTCTTCATGTTAGCATGGTATGTACTATGTTCAAGTCTTAGGCCTTTACTTCTTGTCCTGTTGCTATGCACCACCGATAAAAGTGTGGTGCATTTCCTCAAAGACAAGGGTAGATTGGTGACTAATGACTTCCTCAGTTCTGAAAAGGAGAAAGGGAACAAGGCTGGCTGAGCACAGACTTTGGTTTCTCTCGTGTTGATTTTTAAAACCCATGAGATTTAGCATCCTGTCTCTGAACAGGCATCACGACTGATGCAGCCTGCTTTTGGCTGATGAAAAACAAGCTATGCGTACTACTTTTTCTTGCTAATAACATGTACTTTATCAGTTTCAGCGTCAGTTCTGAAGGGCTTAGCTGATGTAGATGCATCTTAAAGCCAAACTCTAAAAGTGCCTTTTTGAGTGGATTTTTTTTTTCCTCTACTGCTTTTCATCAGAATGGATTACTAAAATTCGGGCACAATGATGTCCACCTGCAGCATACATTAGGCTGAATGTGCAAAAAGAGTCGAAGGATCTGGGAAAGTGAAAGTGACATCTCATAGTAACATACTGGTATAATTAACTCATTGGCTGAGTTATTTCATGATAGGCTAAGTGTCTTCTGTAGGTGTTTCCATAAATGTTTGGAGAATTATATAAATTTTAGCACAGAGATTTGGAAAAGTACGAACGTGCAGTCATTAAGTATTTTCTAGGCTATAGATAGAAGATACAAGGAGTTTATCTTTAACTTATCTTAAAAATAAATAAATAAATAAATTTTCCAATAAGCACACAAGATCACTGTGAAATTAGTGGGAGAAATAACAATGGTCTGAAGCAGTTAAGATTAGCTGTTTTTATCTTAACTTTCCATACCACCTGAGAGTGGAGATAGGTGGAGATCTCTTAAAGAAGGTGATATGTTGGGGTAAACAAAGGAAGTTGAATTATATTGTTGAAGAAGCCAGTGAAGACCGATCTCAACAAAGGTTTGAGTTTTCTCTGCATTGTTTTGCAGTAGAATACACACCACCTCAATGCATTACTTTTTGGAAAGAGATTTAATCCTTGTTAGTGAAAGTTGAAGTAAGATTTTGGTATATGAATAATTTTAGACCCACTGTATCTTATTCTCATTCAGCACAACAGTGAATACCTAACCTGATCATGTTGCAGATAAGGATAAAATCTTATGTGAACATCAGGAAAAAATTACTTAGTAATTTTATAACTAAATAAGTTACCTAGGACTTTGATTTGTGTCCAGATTTTGTTTCTCCCCTGCAGAATCACCACATGGCCAATTTTCAAACAGATTTTCTAAGTAGACAAATATTTTTGGCAAGTTGTTCTGAAAATATGACAAATAATGCGAAGTGTTTAAGAGAAATTGTTACCAACCAGTCTAATCTTTAGTAGACTGTAGCTGTGTTGCACCTAATTTGAGTCAGTTAAATTGGTTTATTTGCTAAGTGCAGAAAGCCAGAGAGACAAGTAGCATGTATTTCCTTTCTAGTTATCTCCAACAAGGCAGTGGAGATAAGATGTGATATTTACTATTGCACATTAGCTCCTTTGGCTGATGCTGTAGTGGTGTTTCATGCACATGTGGTTTGATGATTTCTTATAAAATGGTATAATTGCCATTATGCATCAAGGAAAAACGTGAGGAAGGGAAGCTAGAAGAGAATGTGAAGAAAAGAAGCTAAAAGAGAATATAAGAGAATGAAGGACATTACTGAAACCTGTATCTGACTTTTGCTAGACCGTTTCCTGATCACTCACACTGAATGCTTGCAAGACAGTTTTGCCTTTCTCTGTAAATTAAATGTTAATTCTGTGACTATCTCAGACCTATGTCAAGGCCTATTTATATTTATAATCTGTTCCTTGACCAACTATTTATGTCTGTTTTGAATAGGCAGTTACTGATCATAATTTCTTGGTTAAGGTTTGGATATCTCAAAGAAACTTCCACTAAAGTAATTCTGCCTTAAAGAAAAACTTTTCATACAAATTGTTTCTTAATACAGTCAAAACAGGCATTTGTAGTCAGTTGCTCATTAGAGCAAGAAGAAACAGCACCATGACTTGTGGAATAGTATGAAATTGCAGTCATTAGTTTAAATAATTCTTTGAAAGGTGATTTCTGCCTCCATTAAGTGAAGATAAATTTACTGTTTTGAAGCATGAGAAAGGGGACTAGAGATTCAAATTTTAGCGCACACATGCTTTTATTGTAAAGACTTATTAAATTAATCTGAAATAAATGCGTATTTTATATTTAAGCACACCTGACAAATATGAATTTTATCTAAAGTGAACCTTGTTGTTAGAGGAGTTACTTTGGGGATGGGTTGTTTTAGAAACCCTTATTACCTTTGAGACCTTAAAAGACTCTCCGAAATTTGAAGAATTGGTATCAAAGAATTACAGAAAGATTTGGATTGGAAGGGTCATTAAAGATAATCTAGTTCGATCAGGGTTGCCACCCACCAGTTCAGGCTGCCCAGGGTCCCATCCAACCTGGGTTTGAGCACTTTCAGGGATGGGACACCCACAGCTTCTCTGGGCAGCCCGTTCCATCATCTCACCAGCCTCTGAGTTTTCCTTCTAATGCCTAACCTAATCTCCCCTCTTTTAATTTAAGGCTATTCCTCTTTCTACTATTCCACTATTACTATCAGGGCATGTAAAAAGTTGATCTTAACCTTGTTTATAAGCAATACTGTGAGGCTGAAATGAGGAATCCCCATAGCCTTGTCTTCTACAGGCTTAACGAATCCTAAGCCTTCCTTAACAGGAGACGTGTTCCAGCTCTTTGATCATCTTTGTGGCCCTCTGCTGGACATACTCCAACAGCTTCACATCTTTCTTTTACTGGGGCCTCACAAGGGTAAGGTGGAGGTGGACAATTATTTCCCTTGACCTTGTGACAAGCTTTTCATCTGCCAGGACCCCTAAGTCCTTCTCTATAGGGAGATATTTCAATGAGCAAAACATAATTCAATGAGTAAATGAGAAGAATGTTTATCTATGCACAGGACACAAAGAGGAAGATGAAGAAACAAAAGAGATGTGCTAGTTCTGTGCATATGTCTTGTTGCTTTTCCAGACAAAGCTTTACACTGTGTCTCAAAGTATTAAAATTGAAAAGGGATATTTGTGACTGGGAGATTTACCCTTGCAAACTGAAACACTCAGGTATATTTCTTGCCTTCCTTCTTGCCAGAAGCTGAGATATGTAAAGTAGATGGCAGAGAGGCAATGGAATAGACCACTGTCTTCGAACTGCTGAAAATCATCTGAAATACACACAAACTGAGCACAAACTGACCATGATCAGTAAAGAATGCCATAACTAGAAAGAGTTTGTAAGCACCAATACATGCCACAAGGTTCTTTTCCCTGGAAAATGTGTCTGAAAAAAAAAAAGTCATCATCAGAACCCACTTGAAGGTCTGGTAGAAACAGAAATCTGTTCTTCAGATACAGAGTGCACCCACAATATTTCTGGTACTTGAGACCATCAGTGGCCTTTATCTATGATGAAGTGGTTGAAACAGATTTTTCAGACATTCTGCTATGGTGTGAACTGGACATTAAGAGAGCTATTTTCCATTGCAGTTCTACTTATGTGTGTCTAATTTCTCCATTCAGTGATCCCTGATGCTTTCTGTCTAATGTAGAGTCTGACTGTGCAAGTCCTTCAATATCCACCACTGTCCAAAACTTTGAATAGTTCTTTTCATTAATTCAGTGAGTAATTTCATCCAGAAAACTGTTTCTTCCTCCTCTGTAATGAAGAAGAAAAAAAAAAAGTGGTGTCCTATTATGATGTCCTTTGCTTTATTTGGAGAATTTTCTCATCTGAATTAATATTTCAAATAAATATGTAGAGTATCTGCTGCACAGTTAGGTGACAAAACAAACAAATTTTTACTAAACTAAGTTTCTGAAGTTATTTTTAGAAGTGAAACCTGTAACTGATCAGTACTCTTAGGGAACTGGAAATGAGTTTGAAAACAGCAATGAAAATTTTTTAGCACGGCATTTTCACAAACAATTTTTAACAAAACATGTTAAGAAAGCACTGACAAAACTTTATGCTGTTGATAAGTACTAAGCTGTTCTATCATCCCACATGTCAGCATGTCTGAGAAATGAACCTTGGTTATAGAACAGTACAGTGATAACAGACTGCATTTATACTGGGATCATTCATAAGAGGAAATGAATAGGTTATCTTACTTTTTATCCTCACTGAATCAGTGTATTGGCAGAGAGGCCATTTTATTTAATTCTTTCCATAAGGCTAATTGGAAGCGTCAAAAGGCAAGGTTAAGATAAAAGATTCATCTTAGAAATGTGCAGCTCTAATTAGAAGTCTTACTAAGGGAGAAAACATTCTGAACTTTTTGATGAAGCAGTTTAAAAATAATAGTGTCTCCTTTAGAAGTTATTTAATCCAAATATAACTTCTGCATTTATTCTAAATTTAAGTATGCTAAATTTAATATTTCAAAAACTATATTGAGTCTCTTCAAGCATTTAAATAGGAAAATGATGATGCATTGAAAAGGTCTGTGCCTGAAAAATGTTGCCTTGGCACTTTCAAATTCAGCTTATTTTAGCTTAATAGGGGATCTGCATGAGCATTCCTCTTCTGAAGAACATGTACTCTCAAGCATCAGCAAGAATTTTCAAACCTTCAGAAAGTCATAATAGTACTGTGATAGAGTCAGTAATGTTGGAAAAGATCTCTGAGATCATCTAGTCCAACTGTTCACCTGCCATCAATATTGTCCACTAAACCTTGTCCCTAAGCACTACATCTGCACCTCCAGGAATAGTAACTTGAACATCTCCCTGGTCAGCCTGTTCCAGTACCTCACCACTCTTTCTAAAAAGGAATTTTCCCTGATATCCAACCTGGACTTCCCCTGGCACAGCTTAAAGCCATTGCCTCTTGTCCTTGTTTTGATAGAGTTTCACTAGTTCAACTTATAAATAAAAGGGTATAGATAACTTTGTTCAAGACAATTAATAATCTGTTAAAGGGAGGATTGTCCATGTGTCCCAAGTGCTGACGAGAGTGAGGGGTCACACTGAGAAGTTGTGTCTGCAGCTTTGTGTTAGTGGGGCTTCCCAGTAAGGAACTGACCTATCACAATCATATTCTGTCACCTTCATATGCTTTACCTTCAGGTTTAGCAGGTAATTCTGTTTGAAAATTTTGGTACTCAGAGAGGTGATTATTTGGAGACCTCACCAAACATCTGAGCAGGAAGATTTTAGTCAAAAGTGATAAGAACTAAGTGACAGCTATTCAGGAAGATACAATTTTACTTTTATATGATGATCACAAGAACTTCTAAGACTTTCTCTAAAAATATTTATGGATGGTGAACCTTTAGGACAAGAGGTAGTGGCCTCAAGTTGCACCAGTGGAGGTTCAGGTTGGATATTAGGAAAAGTTTATTCTAAGAGAGTGTTCTGGCACTGGAACACCCTGCCCAGGTAGGAGGTGGAGTCATCGTCCCTGGAGGTGTTTAAGAAAAGTGCAGAGGTAGCACTGAGGGACATGGTTTAGTGGGCAATATTGGTGATAGGTGGACAACTGGACTACATGACCTCTATAATTCTACTATTGTGCCTCAGTGTTGCTGTCAGTGAGCTGTTATAGGAATGCTGTAGGGAGTGATGGCTTCTTAGGAGTATTGGGATGTCCTAGTGATCGTAGGAGACAGAGGATTCTCAACATTAGGATTTGAGGGATAAAGCAGTAGACTTGGGTTCTGGAGTAGTTGTCCCCTGTTTGTGGAACTACAGTTGGCAAGCCTTGTCTCAGTTCTGAGCCTCATCAATTGAAAAGTGGTGGTAGTGTTGATCTATGTGAAATATCTTTAGATAACAGATGGCAGTTTTACACAGGAACCTTATATTCATTATCTGAAATTTATATACACAGTCTTAATAGTTACAGATAATACTGGTTGTTCTTCAGTGAGGGTTTTTTGCACAGTGAGAGTACCTTGAATTATTTATGTCTAAATTTCTGACCAAACCTTATTCTATCACATTTTTGATACTTTCAGGAAATATTTGTCTTATATGTTAGTTTGTATTCTAAGGGGAATAAATAATCTGCAACCTGAGTTATGCCAGTGAGGTGAAAGCAGCCATGGGAACTTGTGACTAAATGTAGGAATCTTCTTATCTGACTGCTGATATCTCTGCTGTGAGCACCTCCACCTAAGCTAATCAGCTGGGCCTCCTTTATAGTCAGAATAGAGAAATAGGCAATTTGAGGGAATAATTTAACGTGTCTATTTTGAGTTGAATCATACCTATGTCTTTCCATCTACTATAAAAGAAGTTACAGGAACTTTTGCAGGGAGAGACATTTCCATTGTGTTTGTAAAAGCACTGGCACAAAAAGACTATGATTGCACTGTGTGCTTCATGTCTGTATGCAAATTAGGAAGTAATAATAAAAAGCAGCAAAGTTGAATCAGGCAACAGAGAGAGCAAGTGGTGCCTAGGACTACCCTAGCAAACAATAAGAAATGATCGTAGAATCATAGAACTGGAATTAGAAGGGACCATTGAAGGTCATCTAGTCCAACCTCTGCAATGAACAGGCACATCTACAGCTAGACTGGGATTTTACATAATGTCTAGTTTCTCAGTCTAAAAAGAAGAAATAGAAGGTGCCAGTGTGAGATCAACACCAACTTTCGTTTTCTTTTCTGAACTTTTCTACATACCTGGTTCTAGTTTGTTCAACAAGAGTTATATCTGGACAATGCTCAAATGACTGCCCTGTGAGAACAGCTAAGCATAAGGGCAATGATCTAAATAATAAATTCATGTTTTCCTTCTGGAATGTCACAGTGATTTTTTAGTTAGAAAATAATGGAAATTGTGTAAATAGTGGTTTATAGGTGTAGGGAACCTGCTGTGGCAGGGGGGTTGGACTCGATGATCTCTTGAGGTCCCTTCCAACCCCTATGATTCTAAGATTCTATGATATACATTTTATGAGACTAAAATTATGAATAAAATATGATTATATTTTCACCATATATTTGATAGATGGACAGAAAATATACTGGGAAGTTGCCGTCAGGACTAAATTTTGATGAATCAGGAATTGAATTCAAGGTTCAGCAAAGCATTTTGTGCTCTTAGCAGTTGTGTAGGACATTGCTCTATGATTAATAGCCCTGAAGATTAGTGTTATATATTAGATGTGATTGTAAGTTGGAAAAATGAGAGAATTTTTCATGTATTCAAGTGTACACCTGGCTTTTCAGAAATATTTGCTTAACTCAATATTCTAGCCAAGGAGTGCTGGTTGGTTTAATTTCCCATTAATAGCACTGACAGGGATTGCTCTGAAAAATTTTGTGGCCTACAGATTGAAACAGAGGATATAGACAGAAGGACAAGTGGTGTGTCCTTGTTTCTGTCTTAACAGTAAAATGACGGTACTTCTTTGAAGTTGCCATTACATGTATGATAATAACTTTACAAATGTGTAAGATAAACAACAGGATCCAAATTGCTAAAAAGTTATACCCCCTAGCAGGAGATTCAGTATCTTCCGTCAGGAGAAAATTTATGTACCAGGCAAGTTAATGATGTCAAGATGAGAGGGAGATCATAGAATCACAAAATTGTTAGTTGGAAGAGACTCTTAAAAGTCACCTAGTTTAACTTCCCTGCAATTAAGAGGAACACCTACAACTAGTTCAGGGTTTTCAGAGCCCCATCCAGACCGACCTTGGATGTGTCCAAGGGTGGAGACATCCACCACATCTCTGGGCAACCTGTTTCAGAGCTTCACTACCATTATTGTAGAACATTTCTACCTTAAATCCATTATAAATATTCCCTTTTATTTTGAAACAATTTGCCCTTTGTCCCATGACAGCAGACCCTGCTGAAGAATCTGTCTCCTTCTTTCTTATAGACCACCTTAAAATACAGAAAGGTCTCTCTCAGGTCTTACCAGAGGCTTTTCTACAAGCTGAACAGCCCCAGCTCATTCGTTACTTCCTTTATTTCCAGAAAGAGCCATTGTAATAGCTAGTCTGAAGCCCTCTGAACCTCAGCCCCAGAACCTCAGCCAGTGTTTCATGCACAAAGCATAGCTCTAGAGTTTCAACCATGATATATCTTTATAGATAGATATTCCTTGCTAATTTTAAGAGAGACCTTTTTTCCACTTGGAAGAAATGGTTGGCTTACTTTCTATGAATAAGATTTTATAATAAACAGAAGTGGAACACCCATTACCTTTTTAGCATCTGTAATCAAATAGATTTGATGCCTGCTTCTCTTGTGATTTTAGTGAAGATTCACCTTCTTAATGTTCTTCTTATTGCTGAAAGCAATAAGAGGAATTGTTATGACCACCATAAATAAAAGTATGAATTTTAATGCAGCTATTTCATTTTTCTTTGTACAGCTGCCTTATTTATCCATTATATATGAGAAGAAATAATCAGCAAATTAATTGATACACTTAAGCACAAGCACTTTTCCTGGGCTGGGATTACACTTTAAGTCCCTAGATTTCATTTTGATTCTTAAGTTGCCCAGAAGATCTGTGTGCAATGGTATAAAACTGTGTTTTGAGTCAAATAACTTTCTCACTGATGATCTCTGCATTGCTCTTGAAGAAAGGTCTTTCTGTGTGGGTGCCCTCATCTCTCTCAATATCCCATCTGTAGCAGAACCTTTGAGACTTCCTGTAGGCAGCTTGTCCATCAGTGCCTAGCAACCTCCTACAGCAATGCCAATGGTACACTCTTCAGTCCTGGCACTGGACCAACATGTTCTCACGGGGAATCCCCTGTTTTGACAGAGCCTTTGCTCACTAGCATCTGTTTGCATGAAGAACGAGTCTTATCTGAACAGAAGTCTTGAAACCTCTAATTGCCAACTACAAGACCTGAGTTTTGTATAGTGTACTGAAGAGTAGAGGAACAATCCCAACTCTCTTCCTTCTTTAGGCTTACATTCCCTAATGATGTGACACAACTGTTAGTTAATTCCGGAACCTACTACTTTCTTTCCTTAGATTTCTCCACAAAGCTGTAATGTAATGTGTATGTTTATAGATTTAGTCAAGTACTCCTCTTCTCTTTGGAGACCGGTGAAGAACACCAGGGAATGGCATGAAGCTAAGACAGGAGAGGTTCAGATTGGATATCATGAAAAAGTTCTTCACCAAGAGTCTGTTTAGGCACTGGAACAGGCTTCCCAGGGCAGAAGTCATGGCACCAAGCTTGACAGACTTCAAAAAAGCATTTAGACAGCGCTCTCATATGTAGGGTTTGATATTTGGGTGGCCCTGTGTGGAGTAGTTCAACTTCATTATTCTTGTGGGTCCCTTCCAACTCAGGATATTCTATGATTCTCTTTTTGTCTTAGAGTTTGTGCAAAACTCACATCTTTTATGTGAATATGGATCAATTTCCATTGTCTTTGCACTGGCATGATTAGTTAGGAAGCAAATGAAGTGGTATATTGAGCCTAATATGTTTGAGCCTTATGGCTCAAACAGCTGCAAGATATTTGGGAGATTTAAAAAAAAACCAAAAAACAAACAGATTATTATTTTCTTCTTTTCTACATTGAGGGTCATGTAAATTTGGGTCCTCATTCATGTTTTTTTGTCAGTATTGCTGTTTAACTTCCATCACATTATATGAAGCCTCCGAATGTGACATGAGCTGTTAAGATCAGACACCTTCTCTGTTGGCTTCTGTAAAATTCTGCATAGCAAAATGCTGGTTTGTGACTTGAATCTACAAAACACTCTTGGACATTTTTTTTTTTTTTTTAATTTAGATAAGCACTTGTTTAGATTTTGCTAGATTAAGGATCAGTGATAGAAAAACTTCTGATTTCACCTTGATTCTAAATTATATACTTAGTGGCATAAAAATATGTGGCTTACAATCTATAGAAAACAAAAAAGCTCAAAGTTGCATGCTTGGCTTTTACAAACAGGTAGTAAAAGGTCACCTTCTACTGCAGATACCATGTAACTTGATCTTCCCATTGCATCTGTGTGGGTGAAGTTATAGTGCGCATTAAAAATGTGCTACCACCACACTCTTCACTTGTAAGATCATAAACTCCCCGAAATTGCTCTGCATCCATCTAAATGTGCCTCCAAGTGATGTCCCAAAATAGATCAAGAGTATATCAGTAGAGTAGTAGACTTGCTGCATATTTCTGTGTAAGGGAGAAAGTGATGATATTACCTTGCAGCCACTATCGGCCACACTTCTTTTACTGAAGTATTGCAGACTATGACCTTGAAAGAACTGTCTCATAGAAGTATTTTATAACTACTCTGAATGACATTTTAGTAGCAAAGGAAAGCATATGAAAACCAGCATGTAACTGAAAGATGGTGTTGTGACTTCCTATTTCTTCTTAAAGAAAAGAAAGGAAATATCTTGCACATTATTGCACATTACCTAATAGACATCAGATGTTGGAGTGAAAAGCTGATACAGAAAAAGTAGAATCTAGGCAACAAACGTGGATAAAAATAAAAATAAAGCTTTCTCATTATGCTAGTATAAACACTTACGAAATTGCATAGTTGCGATTGTGGTTTACTTCAGAGAAATTTGTTTTAGGATTTTTTGCTTTTATAAATAAACTCAACTGAAAGTATAGTATAGAGGATCCTTGTGTTACTGATGTTTTATTTGGTTAACAAATAGAGAAAACATAAATGAAACCATGGCACGAGCGGATGGCAGCTAAAGTACCAGAATTTAGGACAGTGAGTGCCAGAATTAAAATCTTCAAGACAGAGCTTAACAGAAGCAAAAGGCCCTGAGTGTTTTTAACAGTGGATTAACATGAATTTATAATGGACTTTATGTGTGACATGTGATGACTGAAGAATTTGAAGACCTGGAGAATTTACTGTTCCTTAGTTCCTGAACCCTTTTTCCTAGTGCTGATCTTGAGCAAATAGCCTCTGTTTTAGTTTCCACCACATATGTAATGGAGTTAATTGTATCTTATCGCAAGGGTACTGTGAAACTTAATTACTTGTTATAAAGTGTTTTGAAACGTGTGACATTGCAGCAGAGCAGAAAAGTATTTATGGTCTTAACAATTTTTACGGTTAGGTCACTCTTCAGCAAGTTATACAATGGATCTGAAGAGGGAAATGTCTGACTTATGATTTCTAACAACACTGAATAAAAAGTCTCCATAATGACAATAATATGGGAGTCTGTTAGTGTAGCTAAAACTACTGACATTGTTCTAGGTGGGAGTTTTTTGACGATGGCTCATGTCCTCAATGGAAGCATGCTTCAACATTGTCAAAGCTGCTGCACCATGTCCAAAATAAGGAGAATAATTCTGTTCATGAAAATATTTCTCCCCTGCCTTGACACATTAACCTAGCAGAAATAACTAATATGTGTTTGGTAAATCTCCAGCAGTGGTACACCATTTTAGGTTTTCACATTCTGAATACAACTGCTTGCTCATGGCCAGAAATAAGTTAGTTTAGTGGAAGGTGTTGGTCTTAAGCATTCCAGGGTTGGTGGCATAGTAGAGGGGCCAGAAATGTCTAGGACCTGTTCTTTTGTGAGAAGGAAACTGTGAAGTTACATCCTTTAAACACAGATCAAAATTACTGTCAGTTCACAGCAACATGAGACTCCTCATTGTGCCTGGTGCCTGGTTGGTGTGTGATAGATACCTCTACAATGAAGTTCAGGTACTGAATCATGGACTGGTCTTAGACCAGTCCAAGCACACTGCTCCATGACCCTCTGCACCCATCAAAACTTGGGGCTGAGGGGACACTGAAGACTCTTTGGAAGTATGAAACAGACCAGATGAGAATAGTGTCCTGTCAAGGGCTATTCGAAGAGATTTAAGCTGCAGCCTGCTGAAAGTGTTGTTCTCCCCAGTTTAGCTACGTCCTTTTTGCACACTGAGTGGGTATGATAATATACACAATCAGATGCTTCCCTGCTGGAAAATTTATCTTTAAAACATTCTTTGACTCAAGGCTACTTTTAGGCAGATGAAATCTTTGTATTTGCTGGACAATATTCTTTCTGGAAAACATAAGTTAAATGCCTGTCATGTACATAGAGATCCATGCAGATGCATTTTTATGTGTTCTGTAGATACAGAGGAAGGCAATTAATATGTGAGGAAAAGCACTATTTTATTTTAAACAGCTCAAATACACTGATTAATAATTTTTAGTATTTACTTATTAATAACGACAAGATCTTGACACTTCTATATAGTACTTCCTGTCTGCACTATATCTATAGTAGCAAGGCATCATCATGCCTTGTTATTGTTAGGTAACTCAGACTTAAGGCCAAATTCTTAGGAAGTAAGAACTTATGTCAGTACCATGTAACCCAAAACACCATTGAAAATCTCTATGATGATTTTGACCTGATACACACCTGCAAACTACTACAACAACTTATTTAAAGCAGTTTACCTGCAATTTTTCTTTGTCCTGCTGAAAGTTTACTGGGTATTATTTTAGGGACATTTGCGTCATACTTTGTTGTGCAGATGTTGGTCTCATACATCTCAAAGTTTCTTTCACAATTTCTACCAAGACCAAAAACCCACAGAGATTAAGATATTAAGTTTTGTCATGAGAAGCTTGAAAACAGAACAAATATTATCCATGGAAGTAACAAAATCTACAAACTGAGTTTGTATGTAACTCCTACTGAATGCCCTCTCTTCTTATTGAATATTATAAGATTTTCCATCAGTGGTGGTGCTTTGGTAAAGATTAAGGCCTCATGCAAGGCTACTGTTGTGCTGAGTGTACTCCAGTCAGAGTGACTAATATGATTATTTCCTGGATTTACCAGTTATGTCTATCCACCTTTTGTCACTCATCTTACAATTCAACTAGAATATGTTTATTTATAGAGTGAATATCACTTCACTCTGGACTTACGTTTTGTATGTGTCTACAGTTTCTCTAGACTTGGCAGGGTTCAGCTCTTGCATCACTGTTGGTAGGTCTTGACACTGAGCTTGTGATCTCATGAAGAGGGAATGGATTTTCTCGCATTATCTTAGCAATAATTACATTCTGGAAAAGTCTTAAACATTCACTGCATAGCCTAGGATGATAGTGTAAGCTTTCTACGTATATTAAAATGGGAGGACTTCTTTTCACGTACCTGAACAATGAATTTTAGTTTACAGTGCCCTTCTCCTGTTAGATATTTCTGTCTGTGGGTTATATATATATATAAAAAAAATCAACTTAAATTTGTTGCCTGCCTTTTTTGTGGCTAAAATTGGAACAGTAGGCATTTTAAGGTTAACATGTGTGACTACGTGGTATGTGGTATCATACTTAGTATGGTGTGGATTCGAGAAGCTGTACTAGTAGACTATATTCTACAAAGTGTGTGGAAGTTAGGACTTGTCACCATGTGACCTACTTAGAAATATCAAGGTTTAATTTCCTCTCCTGTGTGCTTTGGGAAGTACCATAATAACTCAAAATAACCTCTAATAAAGTAGGTATTACATCTGTGGGGGATGAAAAATCTCTTCTTGTACAAATAACACAATAAGGATCTTTGTAGTACTAACCATAATAATATTTGATTAAAAATACACTCACCAGAGCTCAGAGTCTCAAAATTTAGATTAGAAGAAATAACACAGATCCTCTGATGGGATTCAAGGAATTAATATGTGTTGTCATGATGGTGTGGCAAGCAGGAAACAAAAGCAATGTTTTAGACTTTTATCATGAATTTCTTTGGTCTGTGGATTGTAATAGGCTTTTTTTTTTTGTGAATTGCATTTTAGATTTTAATGAAACCAAATTAAACTACAAATTATTGTGTAGTTTGATTTCCAGTAATTGAAGTTTTTAAAATGTTAGGAAGAGGACAGGGAGTCTAGACTGTTGCTGGATGGTGAGATCTGGCCTCAATTTCCTACTCTGCAACAGGCTTCCTCTCTGATGCTAGTCAAGGCACTTTGCTTCAGAACTTCGAAGTCCCTTGAAGACCTGATGTTCATCGGCTTATATTGAATAATAAGAAAACAAGCCCAAGTCACCCTCACTCTTAGGTTTCTACCGGTAAATTGGGTATGAGCAACAACCACAGTCAGCAACATGAGTGATAATGAAGAAAGTGAAGAACTCACATTGTGAAGATGTGGTGACAGGCATAAAAATGTTCATATGATGGCTGTTGCCCATTTAGTTCATTGTGTTGCTCATTTTCACATTGCATAGTGCCTCGTTTTGGTATCAGTAAGTTATAAACAGACATTTAGTGACTGCACAGTGAATGATATAATCTACAAGTGGGTTTTCATCCACTTATTAAAGCCTTTTGGACATAAAAAAATAAAACAAACAAACAAGAAAAACACCTAAAATGTTTTGTCATATTTTTTTAAGTTTAGGTCGCCAAGTCTTTTCCCATCCTGACATGAAAGTTATTAAATGTTGTTCATCTGTTTACTCATTAGATATGAAAAGCTAATGGGAATGATTGGGAACTTTACCTTCATTTATATAATTGCTGTGTGGAACAGGAAATTGGTTTATGTAAGGAAGAAATCTGAGGTTAGTTTGTGATGAGCATCTCTAGAAGTGAAAGTACTCACTGAGATGTTATTTGCTTGCAAGAGGAGGGTGTTCTTAGGGGATATATTTCACATTAGCCAGCTGACAAACAAAAGGCTCAAGAGAACTGAATTTTGTTTTTGCCTGTGTCTGTGAGGGTGCTTGTTAGGTGCTTGCAAACAGAAGACTGGTAACTATACTTATAAAACAAAGTAAGATGAGCATAGGAAGAGTTAGTGCTGTTTCATACAGTGTACTCATTATAGGCTAAATACATGCTTCATAGGCTGACTGGTGATGTAGAATATAACCATGTATAAAAACTGTACAGAATCCTCCCTGTTCTTTAAGACTCTAAGTCTAAATGCAAATACTGAGGTAGCCAGCCTGCTTTCCGCACAGGATTTTACTGCATGCATTTATACTTGTGGTGGTTTCACCCTGATGGGCAGCTGAACTGTACCACATTGCTTTCTGACAGCCTTTCTTCAAAAGAACAGAGGGTGAAAATAAAAAGGTCAAGATAAAATCAGAGAGATCACTCATCTTCATGGGCTAAACAGCCTCAGTTTAGGGAGGCCAATGGTATCCCGGGGTGCCTGGCCAGCAGGTTAAGGGAGGTGATCCTCCCCCTCTAATCTACCTCTGAGGCCTCACCTGGAGTATTGTGTCCAGTTCTGGGCTCCCCAGTACAAAAAAGACAGGGATCTCCTTGGTAGAGTCCAGCAGAGGGCTACAAAGATGATAAAGGGTCTGAAACACCTCTCTTACAAGGAAAGGTTGAGAGACCTGGGTCTGTTCAGCCTTGAAAAAAGAAGACTGAGAGGGGATCTGATCCACGTCTATAAATATCTAAAGTGCGGGAGGCAAAAGGACGAGGCCAGACTCTTCTCAGCAGTGTATGGTAACAGGATGAGGGGTAATGGTCACAAACTGAAGCATAGGAAGTTCCACACAAATGTGTATGGGAACTTCTTTACAGTGAAGATGACAGAGCACTGGAACAGGCTGCCCAGAGAGGTTGTTGAGTCTCCTTCTCTGGAGACATTCAAGACCTGCCTGAACACTTACCTGTGCAACCTGGTCTAGGGAGCTTTCTTTGTCAGGTGGGTTGGGCTAGATGATCTCTAGAGGTCCCTTCCAACCCCTACAATTCTGTGATTCTGTGAAATTAATATAACTTGCCAACTACTAACAGACTAGAGCAGGGAGAAGCTAAAGACAAACTAAAAACACCTTCTTTCCATCCACCCTCTTCTGCTTTCTCTCCCAAAACAGCACAGGGGAACAGAAAATGGATTGTGATCAGCCCATAATACTTTCTTTCTGCTCCTTCATGGTCACTCTCTGCCTCTGATCCATGGGTTGCTCTTGTGGGATGCCATCTTTCCTCAAATGATACTGCACGAGTATGACAAAACAGCTTTGTACCACAAGTCCCATCCTTCAGACACAGCTCCATACAGTCCCTGTGGACAGCATCTCCCCCAGACCTCCTGCCTCACATTGGGCTCCTCTTTGTGGTTGCAGCTCCAACACTGGACCAGTCCTGTGGGGGCTGTCCATGGTCTGTGACTCCTCCAGGCCTCATCCACTGCTGTACTGTGGGCTCCTCCAAGGCTGCAGGTGGAGATCTGCTTTGTGTAGTGCCTGTGGACCTCTCCTGGGCTTCAGGGAACTTCTGCCCTGCATCTGAAGAGCCTCCTTCCTTTCCTGAACCCCTTTTCTGACCCACTGCTAGAAGAGGGATTAGCAGTGTTTTAGTGGTGTACTTGTAAAAACAAGAAATTGTTAAATCCCATTTCATATCTCGAAAAGAATTCAGGAAGGATCAGTGTCTCTAACAGTCATAGGGTCCACATATTTTACCTTTTTACAGTCCACTGAGAACCTTATTTTCCTTTGTCCCGAATGTCTTTGTTTTCAATATCACTTCCATCTCTTCAGATATAGTCCAACATAGACCAAGGGGACCACAGCGATTATACTTAATTTAAAATGTTAAAACATTAGGAAGTGGAAAAAAAAGAAGGAAAACATAAAGGATGAGCAGCAGATGTGACTGGATAAGATAAGCAAAGTGTCTTCACTTTTTCCCTGATTTAGCAGAGATTTCTTGTTGTTACAAGTTTAGTGACAATCTGAGTACAAGTTAGACTTGAGTATATGGCCACTACCAAAAGGAAACAACATGAAGAAAAAAGTCTTTAGTAGTATAGGGAGCTGTATGAAACATTTCAGTGGATTTTAGCAAGGAAGAAATGTACTCCATTTGGGATTACTCTTTAAAGCCTGCAGGTTTGAGTTGAAAGTGATCTTTTTTCTCATGTATTTTAAGAGCTTCCAGAAATGACCCTCTAGTAAATGATGCGACAACGTTCTTGAAACAGAAATAGCACAGCTGTGCTGAAGGAAGAGATATTGTCCTAACATGAGCTCTCTTCAGAGGTACTGACCCAGCTTTAGAGATTTTGCTTGAAACTTGTACACGTATATTCTTTTTCCTGACAAGAAGTATTTCTTGAAAAATCATCCAATGCCATACCAGAGCTGTTTGAGTTATGTCATCAAGGAAAATGTAGAAATTAAGAAAATGGCAAAATGTTACTAAATGATACTTCTCACCTCTTCATTTTTTGCAATAAATAAACGAAGAACACAATCTCTCCAAATAATACTAGTTAAATACCAATCAACTGCATGTCTTCTACTTAAAGCTTATTTGTATAAGAGCTTTCATAGTACCTCCTGCTTCCATCTTCTTCCAAAGACTTTTCCAGTCATGATCATTATGACAAGATTGATTCATGAACTGATAGATTGGCAATGGGTTGGAAATCACGAAAGAGCTCTCTGCAGAAAGTTACATCCACAGTTTCTGGCTGAAAAAGGCCTCTTCACCATTGTCTACTTACTCATGGATAACTTTCCATATAGAAGTGTGACTGAAATACAGTATAGACGTGGTAGGCAGTGTAGGAAAGAAGAATCTGTCTTTGGTGCACGGAAGAATATAACAGAGGTAACAGTGTAATAAGAAAAATACACTGAATATCAATTGTAGTTCAGAAAGTTTTGGCAAGACAATCTGTAACAGCAAAATAACAACTAATGCATTGAAGTGGTTATGATGTATGGATAAACTGCAGTTCTGAGCACCTTAAGCTGCTGAGCTCCTCCAGCTAATGACTCTGGAACCTCTCTTGTAAACTACATAAAAAAAATTCTGAGCTTGACTGCTGAATTTCAGACAGAAAAAGAATAGAAAAGGATCTGGAGATGCTGCAATAAAACAAACTGAAACATCATCAAATGAAGTTTTTTTGTTGAGACAGTAAGACTGAAATTTTATGTTCTCAAATATCATTGAAGTCTGAGTTAGCCAGTGAAGGTGTGTATGAGTACCATACAATCTCAATTGGAGTGTAAAAAGTGAAGAGAAATAGACTGTATGAATCTCTCAAAATACACTATGGAAGCAAATAGATGTCAAGTAAAATACTCCACATGTTTTCCAAGAACACTTATGCACTAAGGTGTTTCTTACACAATGATGATTTAGTCAAGAGAAAACCTATATATTTCCTTGTCTTCCTTCCTTCCATTACATTTCTTTGCTCCATTTTTTTTTTCTCTTAATTATAATTTATGAAGGCTTTTTAACATTTCTGCCAAAGGTTCTTGCCAAACCGATATTGGATGTTTTCCAGTTTCCCCTCAGTTTTTCATTCTTATTGCCTGTGTGAAAAGTTCCCATCAAGTCTTTAAATTCCTTCCATTAATTATAAATAAGGACAAGTTAAGTCTTAGGGTTTTTTTTTTTTTTTTTTTTTTTTT
>VXAB01010557.1:11177-64873 GCA_013399175.1 Odontophorus gujanensis | reverse complement strand
AAAGAAAAATTAAGTTTTTGGGTTTTTTTTTTTTTTTTTTTTTGCTGTGATTCATATCCATAGGCTCCCTTATGATTTCCCATACCATTCTTTTTCAATGGGCAGCCATCCTTAAAAGGACATGGACATATGCAAAAGACTTACTGCAAAATGAATGGTATTCTTTTTTCTCCTTCACATCTATAGAACAACCTCAACCTAAATTACTATTCCTGGGGTGATGGAAACCAGAATCCTGCTGATTTCCAGCAATTACAAAAGTACTGAAAAGAGAACCAAGTTTGTTTCTATGACTTTTTTTTCTTCTTACCCTACTTTATAGATTAGGTACTTTCTGATTACTCTAACATATTTGTTAGTTGGGTTCTCCAATATTTGTTCTTCTCTCAGGCTTTCCTGCGACTAAAATCCAGAGAAACAATATTATTATTTGCTCATTCTCTTCATTCAATGTAACATCAAAAATGATAGGTTGTTTCCAAAGTTGCACCAGCTGAATATTTACTTCTTATGGTCTTATTCTTTAGGAAAGAATTTACAAGCTAGGAAAGGAACTGTAAGCTGCAGCAACACAGTTCTGATCTGTTGTCTTTGAACTCTGTAAGGAATAACAGTTTTTCCAGCAGAAGATTGCATAGAATATGAAGATCCAAGACCCTGAAATTCAGCTTACATCAGAGGTGCTATGGATTACACTTGGGATTATTGATAACAAAATCATTAGGAGTGTTGATGAATAAGTTTGCATGATGAAGGAAGAGAATTGAGATGTTACGAAGCCAATAGGAAAAACTGTCACTTGGAAAACTGTATTATGAGAAATATCTGCACAATTTATATATTGTGAAGGTAGTCAAAGACTTCAATACCAGGTTCACTAGGTGTTTCTTAGGTAACTTAGATACAATGGCTGATAGCTCTGTGATAGAAGCTGTAATAAAACTCAGGGCTAAAAGTAGAAGCTGCAGACTTCAAGTGAGATACAAAGTGAAAGAGAGGTTAACCTGTGGAAAACTGAGCCACAAAGAAGCTTTGTGATTTACCCAGTATGTCTCAAGAGGACTGATAACTCTGGGCATCCAGATCACTCTTATGCTAAACAGTGTTAGTGTTTCCATTTCAATCCATGTTTCTGTTTGGTGGTAGATAGTTTTTTCTTTAGACTAGATTTCAGTTCATTTCCAGCTCTACCATTGGTTCTCAGGATAACCTTGAACGATTTACCAAATTTTTGTTCAAGTTCACTGATTATAAGATGGTGGTAGTAAAATTTTGGTAACCTTTATTTGTAAATGCAATTAAACCTTTTTGTCTCTGGGTGCTTATGTGAGATTTTTCAGACAGACAAGATGCGACCCATTTCAATTGCAATTTCTTAAATGGATTTTGTTGAGGAAGGCAAGGAGGATTAGGCTTGTGACCCTCTAGTCTTACAGTGCTAAGTTGTCTTAAGAGCTTACAGCAGAACCATGATACGTGGGCAAAGTTTATTCTGAACAAAAAATACAGACTCTCAAGTATGTGGTAAGGGTTCCTTTTCTTGAATGACCCTTAATTTAGATTGAAGGCAATGAATAGCCTTACCAGACATCAATCCAAGGAAGAACAACTAATGATACTCTTGGCACATCACAGAGAAAGAGAACATTAATGCAGTTTAATGAAATCCTGGACAGAAAGCCAAATTGCTTGTGCCTGACGTGCATTGACAAAGTATGATTGGTCTCTTTCTGATTTACGTGCATGTGTGATCCAGATGAAGCTGCAGGACTTCAATGAGATAATGTGCATAGTTAAAAAGCAAAAAAAAATTTACTGATGGAGTGTCAGAGGTTGATGGAATCTAATTGGAGAAGTAAATGAATAAGAAAAAATAATTTTATTGCATACTTGTGCTGAGCTGTATAGACAGTTCAGCAATTAAATCACTAATCAGACAAGATCTGGCTGACCTAGGAGAGAAGCATTCTCATGCCTCAGCTGATTAGGAATTAAAATATCTGCTCAAATCATTGCTTAAAAGATATAAAACATTCAAAAGAAAATGTGGGATTTCTGATTAATCCTTCCAGTGAGAGTCCGAAGTTCTTCATGCTGGATCCTCAGGCTTTTTGTTTTATGGTCAAATCTCAGGGACTACGTTTTACATCTTATAATTAATCTTACTGTAATATTTTTGACTGTTAGAAAAAGTTTTGCTTTTTTAATTCACAGTAATTTATCCTCTGAGTCTAGTGCAGCTAACCATAGTGCAGGAGATAAATGTTTGGCCAATATATGGGATCCATCCATCACCTTCCTGAACATGTATGCGTAAATGGTACTGTTGCAATAATACATTAAGAGGGTATTTAGTTCCAAATTCACACCATTAATGAGGGGACTTGAAACAGGTACATCCCCAGCTAGGAAATCTTCAATCTATAGTTTAACATAAAGGCTGCAATTTTACTTCAGGACTTTTCTGATTCAGTTACTGGTGTTGATGAGATGATGCCAGCTATGCTATGTGAACACTGGGGGAGTAATTAGTAGGTCCTATGTACTATGTCTGTAGAGTACAGGCAGTCAGGAATTTATTTATTTTTATTTTTTTGTATTTCAGCTCTGACATATCTGAATCTAAACACGTGGTGGGAAAAGTGGAGATGTTTCCCTCCCCACTCCCCCCCCCCCCCCCTCTTTTTTTTTTCTTGCTTCTCCCTCAAACAAGGTGCTTTAACATTCTTGTCAGAGAATTATTCTTTGTCCACCACTGATTCACACAAAGAGTTTGTGAAATCTTTAATGGGAAACAGCTACCTGACAGATGATTGGAATTAATTAACTCAAAATATACTAATACTTCTGATTGCCTTTCTTTTCAGAAAATCTTAATTTCTGCCAAAATAGTACTAAATTGACAGGAAGGTCAGGATGTCATTCTGAAATTGCTGTATTCCTGTGATGCTGAAATACATACCTAGTGTTTGAGTTTTTTTGCAAGGCACTTCAACAATTTGTTTTCCATATTTAGGGCTGAATTTGTTTTCATCCTTCAGTTTTTTCACATTGCACAGTAATACAAAGTGACATTGGCACTAGAGGCAGTTATAAAACATTTGCCTGAATAGTGTTAATGGACATTTATACAAGTAGACATTTATGCAAGTGCCCATTGGACATGAAAATGAAGTCTTGTCTTTTTTAAGCTTATTAGGAGACTTATTGTTCTTTAAATAGTCTGGAATCTCTCTTCCAAAATATAATTTTAGTATCGGATCCTTTTTTTCCCAGGTTACTCAGTTCTAAAAATCATTTATATTTGTGACAAGGGTTTTTCTTTTCTCACTTTGATTATGTGAAACAGCACAAGGACAGTGAAGGAAAACTCAGAACATTGAGAGCTCTGATACAGTACATATAAATGAATATTCATCGGACAGTCACTTTCAGTCACAAGGTCTCTGTTGCTAATGTACTTGATGGGAGCTGTTTTTTGATGCTTATTGTTATGAATTTATCCCATATGTTAACACTAATTTGTGTCTCAAATACAACTACAGTATACCAAGGCTAGAGAAACAGAGTAAGCCCATTACCTCAGTATCTGTTTTAAGAGGAATTTTCATAAAGAAATGAAATTTCCAGCTGAAGTTTACCACAGTTAGCACTATTTGATTAGTTGCAGTGGAGACCTATAATTATCTCTTATTTAGGAAGGCATATGGCTCCAACAGATGGTAATGGAAAAAAAGCAAGTTAGATAAACACTGCTATTTGCACAAGATTTTCTGGTCTTTGGTTATATTTTACAGTAGAGAGCATAGGTTCTAGCAAGATGGCATACTGTTCATTCAAGGAATGTCCACATGTCTTAAATTTCACTAAAAATGGAAAAATTAGCATGGCCTACAAGTGTTTAATAAGTTTAGCAACAGTAGAAGAAGTAAGATGACACAGGAACTTAGTAAATACATATGTACTTTGTAGGAAATCTAAACGAGAAACATCTCTCTTCTGATATTAGAATTATTAGTGGGAATTTCATATGCCAGAGAGCAGAAGGACAGCTCAGTGCACGTGTCTGGACAGGAAAGGGTAGTCAGCCACTAGACAGATTTGGGTTATGTTTATGACAGTACTAACTGGGAAGATGAATGCCATCAAAATAATTCAGATTACATGCAGGTGGGCTTCAGGTAGTCCAGTCTGAGATTTTAGTGACTTTGCTATGTGTACCCAGCAACGACCCATCCTTGCCATTGAGCTGTGTGAGAAGATTGTGACTGTTTTTAATTTGCTTCAGAGGAAGGGCATTGAGCTCATTTTACACTGCCTTCTTCTGTGATGCACCAGCAGATGACTTTCCACTCAAGAAGATTGGGAAAGATCACAGGAACCGGTGACACAGCTTGGCTGCGTAGGTAGTAACATAAGGACTGTGGGTAGGAAGGTATCGAAATGCTCAGAACTCTTTCTTGAGTGTGTTGCAATGCCCTTCATCTATCTGTGCACGAGTGACCCAGGAGAATGAAACTATGTTTGAAGGGATGTGACATTTACTTGTGTGGGAACCCAAACATACAGACTATGATATGTTTCTTGAGTCTCTGAATTAATCTGAGACACAAATGCTTCAGTGCGTGCTGTTATTCATAATGAAATGTTTGTGGTAAAGCTCTGTTTACAACTGTTGCAGCTTGGTTTGCCCATGTTATTGAAGAGTATATCTTTCATTAAATCAAAGCTTAGCAGGACTCTAAATTTCCATTTATTTGAGCAACAGTGTAATAATACTTTACTTAGATGACTGGAAAGATTCAGGATGTTTCTAGCAAGTATCTTGTTTCCAGTGCTATGGATGTAAAGGTATTAAAGACAATGTATTCAAAGTTAGCTTACTTTTCCATAAGGATTTTTTCTTGATGCTGTATTCACTTCCTGTTCTTCTTTAAATCTCACGCACAAAACTCAGTAAAGAGCAGAGAAATCTGGAGAAGGCAAGATGTAAACCTGAATCGTCTTTCAATAAGACTGTCATGTTGATATTCCCTGGAGCTATAATTATATACTTAGAATAATATGACTTAGTTCTTTGCCCTGCATAGGGGATAGGAAGTGATGTAATTTCTCCAGCAGCAGTGTGCTGGGACCGAATCATCACATTTCCTATTTCCTTATTTTGAAAAATTAGTAATTTGTCTTGCTTCTCTGGGTTAGTGAATAGAGGACAAAGTCAGGGTGAGTTCTCTTTCTGATCTTTCTTTGCCAAATCCCTAGATTAAGTGTACTAAAAGTAGAGGTAATAGAACATTTTAAGTATGGTGTTTTCCCTCTGTAATTCTCGGTAAAGGTACAGCAGACATGTTCTAAAAGATCAATAGTAAAACTCTATGTGGGAAAATGAACTTTGAAGGAGATTTTAATATATTTTCTCTTGTTCACACTGCTTTGTCATTACTTAGAGGGTGGTGAGGCAATGGCACAATCTGCCCACAGAGCTGTGGATGTCCCATCCCTGGTGTTCAATGCCAGGTTGAGTGGGACCCCGGGAAGCCTGATCTGCTGAGTGACGGCCCTGTCCATGGCCAGGGTGGGTGGAACTGGGTGGTTTTTAATATTACTTTCAACCCAAGACATTCTATGATATTATGATTCTACGATTTTCATGTTTCATTTGTGTCTTGTGCTCCTTGCAGTGTAATCTGACATTATTTAAGGTTAGTCTTAACAACAAAGGAAAAAAAAGAGCCAAGGATGTAATTCCAAGGCTTTCTCTATTCTTCTGGTGCCCAATGGGAGCAGAAAGAAAAGCAAAGTGATGTAGTGATGACCATTCTAGTAGTGCATGGTCTCAGTAGTACTACAGCTGAGTACCTCTTCTTTTCTAATGGTTGTTTTTTCTTAATAAATTATCTAAAATATATTGCCTTTCATCCATGGCTTTGTTATCACCTAGTGTGAAAATTTGGGTTAGAGACTGTGTTAGACAATTGTGTGTTTTTAAGCTCTGATGAAATAAAAAAGAAACACAGCTCCATTGTTTCTCAAAGGTCACACTATACTGAAGTTTCCAGGCAAGTCTGGGTCTCAGGAAGGGATGCCTACCATCCTTGAAAAGGACTGTTGCTTAACATTTATTCTGGTTTCCTTCAGCAGTTATGGATATCAAGAGGAAGCAAAATTGAAAATGCAATTATGGAAAGAATTTAGCTGATGAGATTGGAGCATGCTAATGACTTATATGCCAAGCAGACTGCAGAGAGCTTAAGAACTGTCCAATCCTATTGCTAGCAAACAGCAAGGATCCACATGACTTCAGTGGCTCTGAGGGATCATTCATCATCAAGTCTCCAAAATAGCAAGATATTGCCAGTGAGCACAGTGAGCTGATGTTTCAGCAGTGGCAACAATGGGTCACCTCCACTAGTGTAGATTTTTGCAAGTGTAACATGCAAGCTCTTGTTCATTGGTGGTGAAAATAGATAGTTAATGGTGGTGACTGTGTTGAAAAATAATATTTTGTAGCAGAGAATTTGCTTTATCAAATAGTGTTATTGTTCTCTTTGTATCTGTAGAAGTTTCCATGGAAAAAAAATTGGAGGCATTACTTTTGGAGTGAGCTACATATATCTGTTCTTAAACTAAGCATTTATTGGCAATGTATTTTATCTGCATGTCTTTGATTTTGTCCTTCCCAACAAGAGAAATGACTCTTTATGCCACCCTGCAACTCTGGTTCCTAAAGCAATTACACACTAGCAGTGGTCTTTGCAGGAGTGCATTTGAAAAGTAAATGACATTAAACTTTCCATCTTAGAAGAGTGGTGGTATATCAATATCCAAATCAAATAACATAAACCTCCCTTTGTCTGCCAGATAGGAATAAAAATGCATTATGACCCTAATATGATTTTTACAGTGTCTCTAATAGGATGAGGTTTGAATTAAAATAAATATCACTGCATGCTTTGAAGAGCTAATCAGGCTGAAATGTTCTAGCCTAATGGGTGTAACACAAGAAAATAGATGTGTATTTCTCTAGGCTGCTTGGAATTATGCAGAAGTTTTTGGAAGGATATGTGATAGGAAGGCAATAGCAGGGTGAAACACTTTGGCTGTTCACGGGTGCTCTTGGTGAAAGCCATTAATAGGAAAATGATTTTAATGTAGTTTGGGTTGACAGCCCTGTGGTCCTGCTAATTGATTAGCACGTCTTATTGCTTTGTAATGAACTCTTTCCCACTGACCCTTTTCATTTACTCATTTATTTATTTTGATAAGATACTTTTTTGTCTGCCCTGTTCCAACTTCAGCAGACAGGCATCACAAAAGCTAATGATTACAATTGATTATAATGTCAAGACTCCACTAACTTACCTGTTGTGACTTTTAGTACCCTTTTTTTTTTTTTTAAGCTCTTTCTCTTCTTCTATATTTTTTTCGCCTTAAACAAACTTTACCTCCGGAAATCTTTAGTCCTTTGTCTGTATCAACTCAAGAACTTCTGATTGCAAATTATGAGTGATACACGAGAAACAAAGCAGTAGCTTTAGCAAAGCAGAATCGACCCATCCTGATTTGAAACTCCTGAAAAACCAGCAGTCCCTAAGGCTTTCTGACCTGGGCTTTTAGCCTACCCCAAATCATGGGCTCAAAACAAGTTTGCAGACTCAAATACCCAGAAGTACCTTTCTGAGGTACTGTTATTATTTTCAGAAAGCATGTACTTGCTGGCTTCCCACTGAGATCTGTTTCTCTTTGAGGGACTGATTCTGGTACACCTTTTTTAAATGCAACTCATCAGGAGAGTTGCAAAATACTACTGAAGAATTAAATTTCAAAATCTCAGGTTCATACAGCACTGAAAGCTGTAAGAGTATAGGAGTGTTGAAGGTAAATTTTGCAAGTTGTTGCTCAGTGTTAATGGAAGAAGAATTAACAAGTGATTCAGATTAACAACCAAGACTGAATTGGAAAGAACCTCACTCAGGTGCTCAGCAGTTCATTAGGTAGACACACAAATATCACAAACTCTCGTGAATGGAACTCATCATGGTAAATTTTGTTGCCTTAATATAGTTTTGTAAAGATAGGCAAGTCATATTCTGTTCCTGTCACTGAAAGAAGAATTAAGAGACAGTGGACTTCAGGTGAAACTTTGTCTCATTCTAAAGCTTGCAACCTTTTTTGTCAGATGACTAGAATCTTAAAACCCACCGGTTCCCTTGTAACCAAAACAAACTGCATACAGGGGAGGCATTTAAAGTTAGGAAAGAGCAAATTCTACCTGTGTATATGTGAAACTCATTTGTGCTTCTGTGATGTAACTGCACACAGATGAAAACATTGACTGAAAATAATGGACAGAAGCTAAGTTTTTTGGTTCTTGAGTTCCTTCATTCAATCTATTTTGTATGGGCCAATTAGGCATCTCTCACATGGGCCAACAGCCTGTAGGATTGTATAGGGCTTTCGTCAACTTGAATAAAATGTACTTTTATTCCTTTTCTTTATTTTCAACCGAGATGCCTCTGCACTTTGGGGTTCTTCATTTGAAATGTTCTGTTAGCTACTGTCCTCCCACCGAGGTAGTGACACCTAGAAGCACTGGAGGTGATAAGAAAGATCCTTTTTCTGAGAGATGCCCATTGTAGACAAAAGTATTTCAAGTGAGCACACATAGCTTATGCTTCTGAAGACTCCCTAGGGAGCATGTGATGCTTTAGGTTGCATTAGAAATGAAGTTAGTAGGTTAAATGCTGATGCAGGGTTAGCTATTCTCACTTTGAAATCCAGCCTAGTTCTGTTTAACTTTTTTTTCTTTGAATACTGTGTTTGGAAACCTGCACCAACCTGCTCCGTTAACATTAATTATTGAGAATGCAAGTGTTTAACTGCAAGTTATAATAACACTGGCCTAAATAATAATGAAATGAAAGTGGAAGAGAGAAAACTGTCTCCCTGCAGAAATCATACCAGCAGTTTGTCTGTGTTCTGTGCAGGTGATTCCAGCCTTTGCTCAGCCTGTGTGCATGAAAACAACGTTTACAGCAGAATATTTCAGATTTTGTACAGGAATGAAGAGATCGTTCTTAATGAATCGATGAACTTCAGAGTACACCTGCTACTGGATGGCGAAAGGGTGAGTTGTCTTGTGATGTACATAAAAAAGAGCAAGGTTGGGATTTCCCGTACCTGACTTTAAGTGTCCATAGCATAAATGCCTCCACTTGAGATGTTACCTTGGGATCTATGGGCTGTCACAGGTATAACTGTGAGGTATATATATCCAGTATAACTGATGGAGGTGAGTACATGAGTTATCTGACCTATTGTCAACATCTGCATTAGAAGATCCTGTGCTCGTCATACATATATGCTGGTGAAGGTGCTTGGGATAATTTGTTTAGATATAAGTGCCAACACTGTTAACATCTGTATTAGATCAGACAGAACATAGGCTCTGTGCCTATTATAAAATATAGTCTACTCCCTGGCTTTCTAGTGGAATAGGATGTTGATATACTCTAGCACATCAGTAAATCAGAAACTCAAGTGTGTCAAGCATAATTTGTCACTTGTGCACTAGGTCACCCATTCTGTGTCTACATGGACCAATCTCACCTGACAAAATCAACAGTCTTCTGCATCTTGCTTCTCCCCTTATCGTATATTACTGTTTCCTTGTGAATTTTTTGCCCAGCACTGACAATACTGTGACCAACTTACCCAGTCCCTTCCCATCAAAGTTCTCCTCACTCTTCTTCTCACTGCTCCAGATTGCAGGAATGTATGTTGCTGGAACTTACTGTCCCTGTTGTCTTCCTATTTTATGTCAATTCCATCAAGCCAAGGACCCACACAAATAAAGTACGTGATCTGAAGCACTCATCCTGTGAGGGGCATCTGACTTTCTATTACTGATAAGAAACCAATGTCTCACCATGATTTTTTCCTGTAACTTGAAGACAGGAGCAATGTTAGAGTACAGCAAGTACAGTTTATTTAGAATTTTACACAAAAGAGGAGACAGCATTCTCACATGATGATTGTTGTCCAGTGTGCCATCACTGTGCTTTGCCTGCACAAGGACTGGTACAGAGTATATGACATTAGGACCTGCTGTCAGTGGTAATGAGAGACGTATGAGAAGGTTTTGTTTTTTTTTTTGTCAAGTCAGCTTGCTGTCAAAAATAGACCCTGTTAGTTGTGCAGCCAGCATGAATTGTGTGCTGTGTATTGGGCCAGAGATGCTCGATGGACCATTACTGTATAACTTTAAGCCTAAAGATATTTAAAATTTCTGTTTGGACTAATTTCAACCCATATATTGTTGGGTTATATATAGATCTAAATTAAAACGGATAGAGAAACTAATTTGAACTTATTTCTCATGCTTCCCTTTTCACTTTTTTATTTTGACATGAGTTGTGATCAATTTATTCCCCCCTTGAATTGTTGTTTGAATGCTTACAAGAAAAAATATTAAGTGTATTAATATTCATTAGAAAAATGTTCCAACATGTTTAATTGTATATTAATTTTATCCTTACACAGTGGAACATCTCTGATTAAGCACCCCACCCCTCACATTACAGCAGTTTCCACTCTGTTAAGCAGGGATGATTTCTAATGATTTTTGCATTAATATTCAGAAAACCTGTGCACCTCACAAAATTGAAGGAATAATCCCACAAGATTCCTCACAGTTAAAACTCATCCTGACTCTTCTGTCCTGTGCCATCACACTCACCTTTACATAGGAGGTCCCCTGGGAAAAAGGTAACTGCCCAATTCTGTATTTGTAGAGATTTGATAAAGAGAAAACTCCCTTATCTCTGTATGATGAAGCTTTTCAAGTGAGTAGAATAAGAGGGTTAACAGGTTTATTGGCCCAAAATGAGCTGCTGAAGGTATTCTAAAGCATCACATGCAAAACGTATATGTTTGTAAAACTTTCTGCTTTAGCTGGTTAGCAAAATTCACTTCTTAGTGCTCCTAGGCCTCTGATTTATGCTGTCTTCCAGGATTGTAAAAATTCAGTATAAATATGGGAGGAAGCAAAGAACGCCACTTGTAGCAGCCCACCACGATCAGAAGATTCCTGTTATATTTGCAACTACTGTTGAGAGACAGTATTGCATATTATTGCATGTCTTTCACATAATGTCTGTTGCAGTTCTTGCACTGCAGCTTTGGGAACTACGTATAGGTTGTTACATTCTGTTCATCACTTAATTTATTTAATACACAACAGATGCCAGATGTATCTGAATCTGTTTAGTGCTATGATGGTCATTTTCTGATTAAGAGTGAAGCGTTTGTTTGCTACTTTTTTGTCTAAATCAAGGACATTTTAAATGGACAAGGTAGTTAGGCTGCATAGTGGAGGTATTGAGGTTAACATGCTCCAAGTTTCTGCTGCCAGAGCTGATGTTATCAAGTATTACATCAAGGAAGCAGTGTTCTTTCTCCTCATGGTTCTTGAGTAGTTTTGTTGATGAGATAGTCTCAATATAAAATAAAATAAAATAAAATAAAATAAAATAAAATAAAATAAAATAAAATAAAATAAAATAAAATAAATACAGGAAAAGAAAAAAAGAATAGTAATGTGCATGTTTAGATTAGATCGTTTGCTACTGTTTTATTTCTGCATGGACCAGATGGATACCCATTTTTTTTGTCTCATGTTGTATGGAAGAAACCTCAATTATCCATCTAGAAGTGACAGTGAACATACCTTTCACCATATAAATAGGGCTCTATAACTTTATTAAATGCCTTTTTCTGTATTATCCCAGGATGCAGTAATCTTTGAATTCATAGGAAACAATATTACAGACTGTAATGTCTCAAATAAGACTACTTTTATTCCAATCTTACTAAAGAAGGGGCATTGCCTTTTTTATCAAGCAGCAAAACAAGTAACTTGTCTCCTTCCTTGCTGGCTCAGTTTGAGAACAATTTTTAGCTGACAGAGTATAGAATGAGGCATGCTGGAAAATATAACAGTACATTCGAATTTGTACCTTGCAGAGAAATTTAAGTGAGATGCGACACACAGATCATTCAGGCTGACATCCTAGATAAACTATTAAATATTATGGAAGTACATCACAAGAGTTCTGTAAGCTTCATTTACAGAGTTGCAGCTCTTAGAAAATAAATCAAATAAATAAGTATAAACCTGAAATATCAGAATTCAAACTGAAATGTTGCGTTTGATTCAAGATTGCTTCAAGGGAAATAAGAATATTTTAGTTTTCATATACATTTTACTGCATAAAATGCTTCTGTTTTTCAAATACAAAACTTTCTATTGAATAGATTCCAAAGAGTATTTAATAAAATACATTTCCCTACCAGTGTATTTTTTGGTGACAGAGCCAGAGGGTAGAACACAGCCTGAATTCTGGACAGTGTCTTCTGGAGTATTTTGTGCTCTCAGCCAACTATGTTTTGTTTTTGCATAAGCTGAGGGCCAAGGTTGGCGCACCAGGGGAAATGCTGACTCTGTCAGTCCAGCAATGAAGAACTTTCCATCAGAAACAGGTTGATGTTACAAGAAACTGCATGGCAATATTGAACTGATGTAAACAGATTAAATGTTTGTATTTCTACATATGAAGATCTTTATCTTCTCTTTCGTGATCTGTAATTTTAATCATTAATTCAACTTTGCAAAAAACACCAGAAGACTTCACAGTGTATCCAGTAGTGCCACTTCCTGGCTTCGACAGTCAAACATGAATTATATTTCAGAGAACCTTTTCAGGATAATTTCTTCAGGTTTAAAATTTCTGGTTTAAAATCTTACTTCTTTACTTCAGTGAAAAAAAAGACAACAAAACATCTTATCTGATCATATATCGACTTTTGTACAAATATACATTCTGTAAATGATAAATCTGGAAATAATCACAACAGTCCCAGTACTGCTAAAAAAAGCAACCAGTATTTCATTTAAGGACAATACTAGAACATCCTGAAGACTGACAAATGATAGAAGTTTTAGTGTCTCTTCTGTATGAACTATGGGAAGGACATTTCAATTTTTCCCCTGTAAAAGATCTAATGCTTCTATAGTTCTAATACATGAAAATAAGTAAAACACAACAAAATCCAGCAAGAATGAAAGCAGTACATCATATAGATTCTGCATGTAACTGTCATGTCTGAGAGCTGGATTGGCTTCTAGATAATGTGTATTCATGTTGAAAAGAGATATAGATTCAACCTATACATAAGCATTTTAATGTTATTTTCTCATGAAGATTTCAGTGATTTTAATTCCACAGTCCAATTTTCACTGGCTTTATAATGTACACCTCCAGTATACAAAGTAATATGTGTAATCTCTTAATGAGCAATATGATTACATGTGCATTCTTGCACTGTGCTGAGCAATCTGTTATCTATATAATTGTGGGATTAAAAATATACTATTGTTCAGTTGCATCTTAATGCATGATCCTGTGCAGAAATGAGTATCTCTAAGTCTCTCAGATGCCTCTCAGATGTCTCTGACACTCATTACCTGAAGGTGTCTTGGGCAAGTGTTGCTAACCTTCTTTATCTGAAACTGTTGAACTTAAACTGATTCAGAGACAGCTGCAGGAGCTCAGTAGTGTTTAAGCACAAACCCAAAATTTCAACCCCTCTGTGGGCCAATGAGGTTTGCTTTGTCTGATGCTCTATAATGGATTTTAATTCCTAGTTTAAATTCAGAGTGTAACTTCAGTAATGATTATTTCTTCTGCAACAGCCAGCAACTGTGATTTTTGGTGACAACAACCCATTAAAAAGGAAAAAATCTTTTTTTCACTGAAAGACTTACTTCCAGATGTTTTGAGACAAACACAAAAGAGAAGGCACATTTTCAGAGAACAGAGGCTGGAATTTTCTTCTCACATCTCAGTGCTTGTGATTATGCTAGAAGAAATACCATATTGGAAGGCTCTACAGTTTACATCTTTGATTATTTTCATGAACTTCAATCAGACCTTGACTGTAACTGTTCTTGATTTCGCAGGAAAAAGCATGCTGCAAATGGAGTTTGAGCTTTGGGAAATGTATCTAAACACATTTTGTCTCCTTTACAAATCCTACTTGTCACACTGGGTTAGTTTCCTCTGACACTGTCTGTGGCACATTTTTTGTATATTCTGCTAAGAAGGTGCTAACCTGCTGGAAAAAGTAGAATTCATCTTGCCTAATGTAGGCCATCTTAAACTGATGTGTACTTTCCTTTGCATTCTGCAAAGAACATGATCCAGGTGCAGATCAGTGAGAAATCTCATCTCAGTCTGTCAAACATCAAAAAGAGTGACTGCAAGTCAGGAAGGCATCAGCTGCAATTGGTTGATACTTTTGCCTTTGGTTTTGTCAGGAAAACCTTTGCTTTCAATGTTGTAGGTGACAATTTATGAAGGTAGACTTTCCTTTCTCTTTTGTAGGTGGAAGATGCATTGAGTGAGGCAGATTTTCAGCTCAAGCTGGACCTGCATTTTACTGACAGTGATCAACAGTAAGTGCTGTTTTAAAGCTCAGTTGGTAATGCAAGAGTTTCTTCATTTGGAAAAAAAACTTTGATGAAGTGAGAGATCTTCACTCATCAAAGATCTCTCTCTTCAAAGAAGGGCTTTGAAAGGAAGGGCTTATGTCTTTCACTTGCCTTAATGTTGAAGCCTTTCCATTTTTCCTCTCTGTGTTTGAAGAGTGTATCTCATAGTCCTCTTCTAAAGAACAACATTTTCTTCATTTTTAAGTGTGTCTTAAATGTTGCTCTATTTCTGCTTGTTATTAAAATCAAAGGTAAATATCATCATTGACTTCCATGTGAGAGGGGCTGGAGTTAAGGAATGCATTTATCTCAGGAGCCAACCAAGTGGCTGAAGATGGATGCATGAACATGCTAAGTGTTTTCATTATGTAGAAGCCAAATAGGTCTCAGCATTTTTGGTGGAAAGAGTCTTGATTTTGATTTTGTCCCAGAATCTTAGTTAAGTGGAAATAGCATCCATTTCTGAGACATAGCACTAGATGTGATCCCAGATCTTATTAAACCTTGCTAAATGATGGAAAAGGCATCTGATTACTACAGCAACTCTTTCTTGTGTTTGTATTCAAATCCAAAAAAGACCTTAACAAACTTCAAGGAACATATTTTCTTTATCTTGAAGATACAAGAAATGAAACCTTATTCTCTCAGGCAGGTGGGACCATCAATCATCAGCTGTGATAATGATGGGTCTAGGATAGAGAAAAAATCAAACATAAATGAAAGCCAGGAATAAAAAGAAATGAAACTTTCGGGTTCTTATGAATCTGTGATTTAATACATATGTTCAATATCTGCTATCATCTGAATGATTTATCTGGTATACTTTAAACAGAAGTTGTGATATTTATAGAAAGATATTCTGTAAATGTCACTGGAAGTTCCTGGGACTAGCCATGCACCATACTTAACCAACTCATAAGTTTATGTAACACTAGGAAACAATTTTCTTATATCAGTAGTGCATTTAATGCTGCCAAATAAACTTTTTAGGAATAAATTGCAGTTTAGGAGAATGTGGTTAAGTGTGATCCCAGTTTATGTTTCATTCTCCTACATTAGATATGATTTGACTAATACAAGCAAAGTTATTATGGAATAGTCATAAGCAAAATTTAATTGAAAATTTTAATTCATATTTACTGAAAATAGAAGAACTCAGTCCTAACTATATTGTTTTTCTGTGGTTACTTCACTTACCCCTTTGTTAGACCTCCTGCAAGAAGTTCTTCACATCAGCTACCTATAAAGATACTCCGAGTAGTGGTGTTCCCCAGAGGTCAAAACTGACTTTGATCTTGTTCAACATCTTCGTTGATCACCTGGATGAGGGGATAGAATGAACTCTCAGCAAATTTGCTGATGATACAGAGCTGGGAGGAGTAGCTAACACACCAGAAGGCTGTGCTGCCATTCAGTGACAGACTGGAGAGTTGAGCAGAGAGGAACCTGATGAGATTCAGTGAGGGCAAATGCATACCTTGGGAGGAATAATCAGATCTATCAGTAGAAGTTAGGGACTGACCTGCTTGAAAAGAGCTTTGAGGAGAAGGACCAGGGTTTCCTGGTCGACAACAGGTTAGCCATGAGCCAGCACTGTGCTATTGTGGCCAAGAAAGCCAACTGTATCTTGGGATGCATTAAAATGAGTGTGAGAGTTCAAAAGAAATGTAGGGAACTTCTAGAAAGAGTTCAGCAGAGGGTCACAAAGATGATCAGGGGCCTAGAACATCTTCCTTATGAGGAAAGGCTGAGAGTATGGGAGTGTTCAGCCTGGAGAAGAGAAGGCTCAAGGGGGATCTTATCAGTGAGTGTAAGTATCTACAGGGCAGGAGCCATGTGGATGGGGACTGGTTCATTTCAGTGTTGCTTGACTGCAGGACAAAAAAACATGGACACAAACTGGAATACTGAAAGTTTCATATGAACATGAGGAAAAACCTTTTTTACTTTGAAGATGACAGAAGTCTGAAACATCTGCCCAGAAGGGCCGTGGAGTCTTCTTCTCTGGAGATATTCAAAATCTGTCTGGATACTTTCCCACGTAACCTGCAATAGGGAACTTGTTTTAGCAGATGGAATGGATTATGATGTCCAGAGGTCCATTCTAAACCCTATGATCCTGTGATTCTATGATTCTGTGACTATGTTCTCTTCTCTCTGACATAGGACTTCTACCTCTAACAGGTTGCCTGAGGAAAAATAGATTGTTGTTACATTAAAAATGACAATTAGTGATCTGTTCTGACTTTCAACATTCAAAAAAGCCAAGCACCTTTCTACGTCCCTGTTACTTTTTTATTAACGCTTGATAAGTTCAGAGCTAGTGTATACGTGGATAGCAAGGAAAATCACCAAGGGAAATTGGATCTGCATCATGTATATTTCTCTTATGTACATCATATTTATATTTGTTATATTTGTGGCTAAACTAGGCAGAAGTATAATATAAGATACTCATCTGTTATGTAAATCCTTTTGAAGCTGTGCATTTTACCAGGAAGTGATAAAAATTTAACTCAAACCATCTCCCAGTCTGCTACCTGTATCATGTTTTAGGCTGTGACAACTAAAGCTTTCACTAATCCTTGTAAACCGCCTTCTTTTCCAGGCTGAGAGATGTTCCAGCCATCCCTATGATCAGCAGCCGCACACTGTGTCTTCACTTCCACCCCCAGAGAGGTCTGCACCACCATGTTCCTGTCATGTTTGACTATTTCCACCTGTCAGTGATATCCGTCACGGTGCATGCGTCACTGGTAGCATTACACCAGCCTCTGATCAGGTAAAGGACTCAAAAATGTCTCTTGAGAGAAAGATCTCTCTTCTGAATACATTTGCCTATTGTATGGAAAGAGATTAGATTTTATTTTCAAGTTGGTTTTTTTTTTCATAGTCTTGGACTATGATTCGAGAAATTAGGGGTTAGATTCAGTCTCTGATGTAACCTCCTTCCCATGGTAATACACTCAGAATCTGATAAAAAATCTAGCAAATTCTGAAGAAATTTTGGAGACTTGACCTCTTTATTCTCCACCTGCAACACTGGTGAAATTTCTTCTCCTTGTCTCTCTTTTCTCTTTAGTCCAAAAGCACCTAAAAACATTAACATTTTTTTCACTTACTTTGTAAAGCATTTAGGACAGTAGGTCTCTAATCTCATCTCTGGCCTCTGGGCATTAGCATAATTCATAAAAAGGCTGGAAAGAGGTATGCAGGAATCAGTACTTGATAAGCCTCCTGTTGAAGTTTTACCCTGCAGCATCATCTGATTCAATCGTGCAGCAGTGTAGCGCTAGATGCCACGGTGTGATTTGTGTTGTCTGGTTCATAATGACAAGAAAGTAGTTCAGAACTCCTTAGAATAAAACAGGACTGAAGATCAATATCCTCTAATATTTAGAGCAGGTGAGGAGAAGCAAATGTCTTTAAGGCAGTTTACTTTCGGTCCAGTCTGGTCATGACAGGATATAAGATTGCTGAGAGGAAGAGAGCTCCTTGAGTTCTGGAGCAAAATGCAGTGTTCGGCACCATTCAGCCTTTTTATTTTAGCAGAGCCTTGCTGTATGCCAAATGTCTATTGAGTCTGTGAAATATTGTGCAAAGACTACTGTGTTAGAAGGAAAAAGATGTTCCTCTAGACTCCGTTTTTCTCTTAGGTTCCCTGTTCTGACTTTATATGTCTTTTCTTGTGTTCTCCATTTGTGTAAGTGCATGGGATGTTCCTGGTGCCATACAGTGGATTACAATTATGAGGTTGAGTTGTGACAGTAATGTGTATTGTATTAGTACAACAGACCAACAGATCTGTCTTTTCTTCCTCCACTGAGGTGCAGGTAACTGCTGTTATCTCCTCGCTGTTACATATAGATATTTAAAATAGTGACTCACATTGTATCAGACTACTCCTAACCAGATAATTTTGCTCAGAAAATTTATCCATTGTTCTACTACACAAAAGGATGGAAGAGCCATAGTTATCAGGCTTTAATTACTATTTTCAGTGCTTTGTTATCCTCTAATGAATGGGACTGAAGAGAGCTGTTACTGCTATTAGGCATAAATCCCATCATAAGCAACTGTTCTATACTCAGATTATTGTAGCTCTTAGAATATAATTTCGTGGACATTAATGAAATACACAATATTTTTACTTAATGTAATGGAATGAAGGCTGTGACAACACAATATAGAGTTTCATTTACTTAAGCCAATAAAATTGCTTTAAAGTGTGGTACTGAGGATTTGTCTCATTCGTGATAAATACTCAAAGTGTAAAGCGTTCTTATATCATGCATTCTCTAAATATAAATCAGGGTGAACTCAATAGTATAAAGGAAATGTAAGTGTGAAACATTTTGAAACGAAACCTGTCCAATAAAACTTATTTTCTCTTCTCCCAGCTCAGAGATTATTTGCTTAGCACTTGTCATTGGAGCTTAGTGAGATCATGGAACAAAAGGTTTTATTTTAAAAGCACATTTTTATTTGCAATACAACAGAAAGGACCTGAATGACTGGGAAGTCTTTTTTGTCACATTACAGTAAGAATAGAATTGTTACATTGCCTGAGAAAAATATACATGCCGCACTTCACTATGTTTTATTTTGCTGCCCTAAACTGTTCTATTGTAATACTTTACATATGACATCAAGGATTCTATTCAATATTTTACTCCATGACAACAAGGATTTTAGTTAGACATGCCCTGAAAATAAAACTCACATATTATGTGATACTGAAATCTAGTTGTGTTTTGAAGTTCTCCTGGAAAGCAACTTTGCCTGAAGTAGTTACCCACTCACATACTCCCTATGGGCTCAAGCTTTTCATATTTTATTAGATCTGTTGGCTAATTAGATGCTCTTCTCCAAATCCATCCCAGATACCTGTATTAAAATAGTAGAAAAAGCAGTAGGATTGACTCTGTTTGTACTGGTTAATAATTTCTTATACAGTAAATATTATTATTAGGTTTGATATTTTTGAAGACTTCATCTCTTATAGACCACAGAATCACAGAATTGTAGGGTTTGGAAGGGGCCTCTAGAGATCATCTAGTCTAACCCTCTGCCAAAGCAGCTCCCTAGCCCAGGTTGCACAGGTAGGTGTCCAGGTGGGTCTTGAATGTCTCCAGAGGAGGCTCCACCACCTCTCTGTGCAGCCTGTGCCAGTGCTCCATCACTGCACTGTGAAGAAGTTCCCACATACATTTGTGTGGAACTTCCTATGCATAAAAAAGACATGTTGTTGCATGTTGGGATGCTATTCTTCTTGAATCAGTTCCTCTTGTGGTTCACTGGACAATTTCTAATTCCTCTGAAACACCTCTGCAGAGAGGGCTCTGAACAGCAGGGAAGAAGCAAGGCAACTTTGACTTGTCCTTACAGAGCATGGAGCCATAGCTTCATTAAAAATTCCCACTTCGGGCTCCTCTGACTTTTCTAAAATGCTCCCCAGAAGTGGTTGGGGAAGCCGAACCACTTTGAACTGTATCCAGAATTTTGGATTTCCAGGTAGGAATGCAATAATAAGGAAGAACAGGGATGTGAGGTGCAGTGCCCGATATTGCCTTGACCTGAAACACTGCTTCTCTCATCTTTAACATCCCTATACCTAAAATCTTCTGCCAGGCACCATAGGGCTGGAGCTCTGATGCTGCAGATCCCAGGCTACTTACCTTCTCTCCAGGAAGGCAGTTGAAGAAGAAAGGTGAGCAACTCCAGTTTTGGACTCCGATTTCCTACCTACTCTTTTATTTATACCAGATTCATTTCTGGCTTTAATTATTGGCTTTTCTTTTATCTCTCTCTCTCTAGCTTCATAACTGGTTCAGTTCATAAGCAGAATGAGCAGCTAGCAGCCCATCATCAATAGTTAGAAAAGGTGTTCTGATCAAGTTTAGTCCAGACCTCAATAAATATTTCTTCTTTTCCCGGTGAGGCACATCCATCTCTATGTTGTGCAGTTTAATAAGTCTTAGGCATGCTTCATGCTCAGTTTCTTTCATACATTGGACCTTTTTAGGATACACAAAGCAAGAAGCATGATTATGTGCTTCGTTAATTCCAAAGACCTTTGGACTCCTCCTTCCCAGGAGGAGTTGGCATACTCTGCTGTTTGTTAGAAAAAATGAAGCTTGTGAATAGTCTCTGAAACTGGTACCAACATTCTGTAAGTGATGAGACCAAGATCTGTATACTGATTTTTTTAGTGCCCTAAGCTTGCTGCTGTGTGAAGAAGATGAAGAATCAAAGGAACATGGGGTATTTAAAGGTTTCAGTTGTGACCTAATTCAACTCAGCTCCACTGCACTGAGGAATCCAGGACAGCCCTGGTCATCCTTGAGTAATTTTATCTTGCCTAAATCCTTTTATACCCAGACATTCTCCTGTTCCTCAAAACCACCACTAGTGACATACCTATGTGATATACATACTGTGAGTTCCTGTGCACCTCGAATCTGGGTGCTGGGTCAGTTTTCCTACAACCCTGAGTGTAGCTGGCACCTACTTGTGGGCATCTTATGTCTGAAACTGCCACAGAATTAATCCTGGGTAGCAAAGGTTATGACTTCCTTTTCCTCTCTATCTCATTTACAAGTAATGTAATCTGTAGAAAGAAAATTGAGTATTTATGTGGAAAAGAAATGCTGCTACCATAAAATGTTAATTAAAAAAAAATACTGTTCCTTTTTTTTTTTCTCTAAGAATTCTTGGGTAATTTCTGGATTAATCTGTATATTTTCTTTTATTTATTGCTATTTGTTTTGTATCTGCAATGGTGGTGAACCTCGGTTTTGACATGCTATTCTCCTGACCCACAAGCCAAGAAATCACATAAGAAAATGCTTGATTATTTCTGAATCAAACTCTAATTAAAAACAAGCAAACAAACATTAATAATTGTTACCATCTGACTTTGTTTTCAAGTTTTACAGCAAGAGAAGCTTAGTTCAGGGCAACTTAACCAGTATTTTCTAGCAATCAGAATCACAAGAGATTGCAATCTAGATTCCCTCCTGACTCTGTTTTGGATCTAGGGAGAATTTTCTTCCATTACAAATGCTGTTTTAATAATTGTTAAGAGTCCTACCCAAGAATCTCAAAGTATTTTACAGCCACTCATTATAACCTTAGTGAAAATCCTTGTGTAAGAGGGAGTCTAAGGAAATGCAATCTGTAAATATCCACCTATTACTCCCAAAAACAGATACAGTAGTGATTTGTCAAGAGCTAAATTAATGTTTTGAGCTAAAATCACTAGGGAAAACAGTGTTGTGCGTTGCATGATTTCCTATCTGTGGGAGGGAGAAGGAAGCTTGTGGTGAAATGCAAGGAGGTGCTACCAGTGGAGAGTGTTACAGTTTGATTCTGAGGTCTGTTACAGTTGAGCATATCTTTACCTTTATAGATCTAACATTTTTCAATTTCGAAATCAGTAATAGTTTGCGTATAAGTGAATGAGGGAAAAAGGTGGAGCAGTTTCTCCATAGAATCTGCCTAAATAGGAAGCAAGTTCTCATCCTGAACTTCCATTCTGGTACAGTCATAAGACTGTGGCTTCTTGTAATTGGAAATGTGAGGGTTTTGTTGTTGTCTGATTTGTTTGCTTTACTTTGTATTTTTATATTTTTAACTTTACATATAATTCATGATCATTTCTCTGCAAATAAGAATCAGAATCCAATCCATTATCATTTTCCCCTGTTCTAATGAAAGCTACAACTTGTAAAGAACTTAAATTTTGCTTACCAGAGAAAAAAATTTTCATCTTGAAATTTGTGAATGAAAAATTTAAAAATATCACTTAATTTTGCATCAATGTAACGGAGGAGGGAATATTTTCTTTTATTAAAGTACCATAAAGCATTTATTCTGGATTACTTCAATAACACATCTGAATTAATATTTATAATTGGCAATCTATGTCTTGTGCTAGGGAACTGTTATCTCATTTATATGTTAAATAGTAGTCTACCAGAGATAAAAACTAAGGAATGACTACTTAATACCTTGTGCAGTGCAAGAACTAGAAGGTGCCACATTCAATTCCACAACAGGAGGTTGAAAATGAACAGAAAGTCTAGCACATATTGCAATATGCATTTAATTCCACAAGATTCTGTACAGGCTAAAAGTATAAATCAAAAAGGCATGGACTCAAAGTCATGTGAAATGATGACTCCTGGCAATAATTGCGTAAATATAACCTCTAAGTCAGAAAGTTATTAAATTTTTTACTGCTAGTAGCCTACAGGTCATATCATAGGAAAATCTCAGCTTCTCAAGGATAGATTACTATTGCCCATGTCCATAGATGGCTACTGTAGGAATTATGAGACTCCTTGGATGCATGAAGACATCTCACAATCAAAATCATGAAAAGAACAGTTAAGCAACAGCTAATAACTTGGCCTCAAGTTTTTAAAACACAGAACCACATTTTTGGACCGAACTCCTATTTTGAGGTTCAAAACAGGATGTAGAGATCCTAAAGCTTCTTTTTAAGACTCGTGACCTTTTTTTTTCAGGGATCAAATACATCTTTTTCATTCCAAAGCATACATTTTGAGGGTGCAACCCAACATTTAGAGTGTCCAGAGCCTCATTTCTGGGTCCATATCCTCATTTCATGACGCAAAATGCCGTTCTAGAATGGTACAAAACCTTCTTTTTTCAATTCAAACCCCCATTTGGGGGACTAGAAATGTTAGTCAGCTCCATCAGGAGGGGAGCACGGGGACAGCACTGCGCTCTGCTCTCTGGTGACAACTTGAGGGAATAACATGGAGTTGTGTCGGGAGGATCTGGTGGGTGATAGGGAAAGGTTCTTCATCAGAGAATGGTGGGCATGGAACAGGCAGTGAGGTTGCTGGAATTCAAGGATTGTTTGGACAGTGCTCTCAGATACAGGGTTTGATTTTTCTTTTGTGCTGAGCCAGAAGTTTGACTTGATAATCTTTGTGGATCTCTTCCAACTCAGAATATTGTGTCATTCTCTGATTTTCTGATTCTGTGCTTCAGAAAGCATTAGGGAAACCTCAGCAATCTGTAAGACTTTCAGTTAAACTTTGCCTCAACAGATTACAATTTGGCAGGTTTCCCAAAAAAAAGGTTTCTGTTTTACAGTGCTGTGTGAAGTCAATTTCCATAAAACCAGCAGATTAAAACCCCTTCTCAACTGTAAAAGCAAAAGACAAATAAATAAATAAATAAATAAAGCATTAAAAAGTGCTTTTCCCTCCCTTAAAACCTTTGAAAGCTTTGCTAATATTCAGATGAGTTTTTCATGAGTAGGCGACATTTATTTAAGCTTCTCTATGTTACCACAGCAATCATTTTTTATTTCTACTTCTTGAGCCTTTCCAGCAGACCAGAGCAGACATCACCATCCAGCAACAGCTGAAATTATTCAGAGTACCGTTTATCTTTTGACTCTTTGTAATTGCTTTATTTATTTGTATCTTAAATGTAAGAAAAGACTTCCTGCTGGCTGGAAGCAGCCAGCTAGCAATTTGTTGGATTGCATCAATTAATATTACATGAACAAGTCCAGATATATGCAAAGACCATCCTCCCCCTTATGGAATGTCCTTTTTGCTAGTATATGAATACTGTGGGATATGCAAAAATCAGTAGTTTAGACTTAGGAAGTAGGACTTTGTGATTAACCTAAAATTTCTCAGTTCCTGATTTTGCTTGAAATTTGTTTTATATTGTTGTGCATTACTGAGTTTTCCTGCACATCAGAACATCATCTATTATTCGAGTGATAACAAGTATTCCTACTCCTGTTTTCTGTCTTATATTCTTAGCATAAACACCCTCTCCTCCCCCGTAACAGTGATAGGATGTGAGGCTTTAAGTTGTGCCAGGGGAGGTTCGTGTTGCAGACTAGGAAATTTTTCTTCCCAGAAAGAGTGGTGAGGCACTGGAACAGGCTGCCCAGAGAGGTGGTGGAATCACTGTCTCTGGAAATGTTCAAGAAAAGTGCAGATGTGACACTGAGAGATGTAGTGGGCATGATGGGGATGAGTTGATGGTTGAACTAGATGATCTCAGAGATCCTTTCCAACCTTAATGATTCTATGATTCTTTCATTTGTCCTGTGATTCTGTTCTGCAGTCAATCTCAAACCTATCCTTCTGAATAAAGTATAGAGATGCGTGAATTATGGCTGATCTAAATCGACATAGCCTCCTGATAAACACTGAGTTAGGGGAGTATGCTCATACTGGAGCACGTTTACCTGTGTGCTTTTTAAGATCACTTGTGGTTTCTTGAATTAGTATTTATACTCAGATTTATTTTTTTTTCTCAATGTATTCTCCATGAGTAGCCTGATTTCTCTCCAAATCTTGGTATAGTTTATGTACAGCACACACTAACAGTGTTTATCTCACCTAACTTTAGTTGTTTATGAGGCAGTCATCCTCACCCCTCTTTATGGTTCACGATACCAACTAAGTGCTTTGAGAGTTAAGTTCATCTGCCCTCTTTGATAGAACAACTTCAGAAAGAGATGACACACCCTGGATATGTCCATTCCTCTCCAGCCTACATCATTAGTGTAGATGTAGACATTTAGTCAGACTAAACCAGAGTAAGTTTCCTAGTTATTCACCAGGACTTTGGCGGCTCTGAACCGATTCCAGACAAAGTTCATCTTGTAAGACAGGAGACATACACAGTTCAAACAAGAAGGGTGATATGATTAACACCAGAAAGACGCTTCATGCATCAAGATGCAAGCTGCTCAATAGTTGAATGAGTTCTTTATTTATGTGGATAGTTGGAAAAATTGTCCTGTTGAGATTTTAGGCTGGAAAAAGACTGAAGGAAAAATAACACTCAAACGATTGGACTGAATGCCAAGAAAGAAGACCCCATCCACATAGTTTTAGCTAGTACATACTGGACAATGTTCATTTAATAAAGGAAACGTGATGTCTAGACGTATGGCATCAGCTTGAAGTAAATAACCAAATAAATAAATACTGCCAGTATTTTCTTCACAGTCCTTTTGACAGTCCTGGTTAACCAGGAATGTCCTGATGGACTGGAGACTGGCAAACGTGATGCCCATCCTCAAAAAGGGCTGGAAAGATGATCCTGGTAGCTACAGACCTATCAGTCTCACCTCGGTGCCAAGGAAGGTTATGGAATAGTTAATCTCAGGAGCATCATGGATCAATTAAAGGTCAGCCAGGGGATCAGGCCTAGTCAGCATGGGTTCGTGAATGGTCGACAGTATTCTCATGGAGGAGCTGGATGCCCATGGTTTGGATGGGCATATGCTCCGCTGGGTGAGACACTGGCTGGACGTCCAGGCCCAAAGAGTTGTGGTCAATGGAGTTAAATCCAGCTGGCAGTCAGTCACAAGTGGTATCTCCCAGGGCTCAGTACTTGGGTCACTCCTGTTCAACATCTTTATCAACGATCTTGACGAGGAGATTGAGTGCACCCTCAGTAAGTTTGCACATGACACCAAGTTGGGAGAGAGTGTTGAAAGGCACTACAAAGGCATCTGGATAGACTGGATTGGTGGGCTAAGGTTAACTGTATGAGTTTCAATAGGACCTATTGTCAGGTCCTGCATTTTGGTCACAACAACCCCAGGCAACCCACAGGCTTGTGGAGCTGGAAAGCTGCCTGACAGAAAGAGACCTTGTTGTGCTGACAGACAGGAGGCTGAATATGAGCCAGCAGCATGTCCATGTGGCCAAGAAGGCCAATGGCATCCTGGTTTTTATCAGGAATGGTGTAGTGAGCAGGACTAGGGAAGTAATCTTCCTCTGTACTTCGCACTGGTGAGGCCCCACCTCGAGTACTGTGTCCAGTTTTGGGCACCTCAATACAGAAAGGACACTGAAGTGCTTGAGCAGGTCTAAATGGAAAAAAGGCTTGTGAAAGGCTTGGAGAATATGCCCTATGAAGAGCAACTGAAAAAACTGTGTCTGTTTAGTCTGGAGAAAAGGAGGCTGAGAGGAGATCTTATTGCTCTCTTCAAATACCTGAAAGGTGATTGCAGTGAGAGCAGGGTTGGTCTCATCTCACTGGTGACAGGTGACAGGACAAGGGAAATGGCCTCAAGTTGTGTGAGGGGAGGTTTACATTGGATGTCAGAAAAAACTTCTTTACAGAAAGGGTTGTTAAGCACTGGAATAGGCTCCCCAGGGAGGTGGTTGAGTCATCATCCCTGAATGTGTTTAAAAACTGTCTGGGTGTGGTGTTCAGGGGTATGATTTAGTGGTGAGCTGTTAGAGTTAGGGTAATATGGTTTGGTGACGGTTGGACTTGATGATCTTGAAGTTCTTTTCCAGCCTGAGCAATTCTGTGATTCTGTGGAATTTATCTTCTCTAACAAGACTGCTCTGATTATTTTTCTTATTTTTTCTTCAATTAGTTTTGCTCGTCCAGGGAAAGGTTCATGGCTTGGTAAAGGCAACTTGGATACAGGACCAGACCAATCCAGTATGTCATTAGAAAATCTTGTGTTTGGAGCTGGCTACTGCAAACCCACTTCATCAGAGGTAAGAAGGGTGGACAATAATATCCCACTCCTATTTAGTCACACTAAGTGTTTATGTTTTATTGAAAGAATATGCTCTGGCTTATGTCACTAATACAAAAAGTTCTTTTGAGGAGTCCTCCATTTCTCTATGAACTACCCACCACTTGCATTCACAGCTACTGGGTATTCAGACCCCACCTATAACAACCATCTCAGAAATGTTCAGGAAGCATGGATATTCCCCTGATTACCAATTAACTTTCAGAAGTGCATTCACTTGACCAGATGTCTGCTTTAGGGTGAAATTAATTATTCAGTAAAAGATCCCGGTTTTCATATCTTGTGTTTACCAATCAGAGGCCTTGAGTAATTACTAACGATGTTGTGATTAGCAGTAGGCCAAAGCTGGTGGCAAGAAGAAACTTGTAAGAGATTATGTCTGAAATGTTGAGGAATGAGTACTGTATGTGTTGCTGAAGGGGTGTTTTGTACTTTGCCTTACTTGGGGAAGGTCTCATAGTTAGTATAAGCCTTTTATTTTCCTATTTACTGTGGATAATGAACAGAGATTGTTGTATAGCTTTTAGAATAAGGCGGTTTGCTTAGAGTAATGAATAATTGTATTTAGTTTATTTGTTTGTTTAGCAGGAAAGTGCTAGCTTTGGAATGTTTTTTGTTTTTTGTTTTTTTTTTTTTTGTTTTTTGTCAAAAATATTTTTTCTGAACTAGTGTCTCAACCTAGAACACTGGAATCATTGCATTGTTAGGAAACCTAGATTCAAGGGTTCTCATTAAAATGCTGCTGCCCTCAACTTCTCTCAAACTTTCTGTCAAAAGTATTCTTTTCTACCTAAATATTAAAAGTATGCTAACCTCGGGCAGTTGGTGCAGGAGAACTGTCGGGGAATAAGCACAAACTGAGAGAATGTTTGGCCTGAGGCTGCTGTCAGAGCAGCTGGGTCACTGTGTGCTACTGACAAACAAATTGACCTCTGTTTCTCTAGTAGACAGTACCATCATATAAATTTAAATAACCGTTTATCTTTAAAACCTAATCCCTGTATGTCTCTGTACATCATAAGAGAGAGACTTATTTGGAGAATGATTCCTACTTTTCATTATCCTCTGGACAAATCTCTATTTTAAGAAGATTGATGGGAAGACTAACTCCCAACTCCTATTTTTCAGTTCATCTTATGCAGAAAAATCTCTGCTGTTGATTAAGGAACTTTATTTCCTTACCAAATATTTACCTCAAGTGCAAACCCTATTTTCTATCAAGTTCAGTTTATTAATCTTCTTTGATTATAGACCCTCTTTCTCTCTATTTTTTTTTTTTTTTCCAAGTGACAGAATAATTACTGTCCTAGCAGGTGACCTGTGAAGTACTCTATCATGAATACACCTTAGCTCCCTGCTACGCTACAGGTCATCTGAACATCAAACTGGTCAATTAGAAATATAATGCTGCACACTCCACCACCTCTACATGGCCACATGCGCATTTGCTTATCTTGAGAAGTCTATGTAAGTCATGACATCTGTTCTTAATATGAACATTTTAACTTAATAGACTCCGACGACCATTTTACATATGCTGTATATGATTTATGATAATAAGTGAAGAGTATTTATCTTAGTGTAATGTAAAAAGGACAAATTAAGAGCTAGGAAAGGAACTACCTTGAGGAGGCAAATCTGACACCAAGTAATGGCCTTATGACTAGCTGCTGTTTTGTGCTAATGCTTATATCAAGCCATAACTAATTAAATAATGAGGAGTAACACTATTTCTTGCAGTGCTGCAATGCTTCATACTGAATAGAATTTATATCCCTTTAAAAGTGCATAGATTCCCTTCAAGGCTGCTTGAATGTGTTTGTTAGAAATAACTTCATCTGGACTATCGATGTGTCCAGCATTCAGGAATTATGCTATCACCTTCAGTGGTCATGATTATAGATCCTTGTTAGACAAAAACCACAGACATTTCTATTCCTCTGTATATATTCTTGGTTTGGGCACCATCTGTTTCATATCCAAGCCAGTAATTCTTATATACCTTAGCTCAAGAAATACCACTACATTTTTTCTTTAGTTGTAAGGTACTATGGTTTGATACAGCCCATTAAAGTCAAGGCTATAACAATTAGCAGTATCTAGTCTTCTAAGACAAACAAGCACTTTACCAAGCAGCTGGGCATGGAAAAATCTCTGCTGTTATAAATGGTAAGGAGAATTCAGATAATTATTTTTTATGGCATATATTGCAGTAAAACAGTTATTTTGATACATACTGCTTTTCATGTTTTGTTTCATTTTGTTTTCATCTCTGTAATCGGTTCTGCTGATTATGTGCATTTCTGTGTTGCCCTTGATCTGAGAAGTCTCTGGTTCTAAGACCTTAAGAGGAATCTGCTGGCCAAGTGTCTTTTCTCTGATGCTTACTGTAGAGAACTGAATCTGCTGGTTCAGTTCTCTGACATGCTGTGAACAGTGGGAATTTTCCAGTTTTGAGGTCTACCTCCTGTCAGTAACAAAAAAGAGCTTTCCCCTCCATCATTTGCAGCACAATTAATATTCAACTTGAGGGGAAGTTTGTAATGGATAGGAGTTCTAAATCATTCTTATTGCACCCTCTTCCCCAAGACTAGGAGCTACATAGTTTAAAACCTCAGCAAGTGGGTACTTCAATATCTCTGAAGCACTTAATAACTCAATAATATATCTGATTTCATAGGCTTCATAAATTCTGCACTATCCAAAAGCAGACTTGCTCACAAAAGTCAGCTTTCTCCTCATTAGTGTTATGAAACTCAGTAGATGATTAGAGATATGGTTCAGACAAGATATGAACATTTTGCTTTAGTAGAGTAGCAACTGGATTTACATTACACTGAGCTCGACGAAAAGCTAGAATTGTTCTAAAAATCTGCTGTAATGCCTTCCAAGTACCACCCAAATATGAAGTAGGGGATTCTTATCTTGATACATATCTAGGTCATACAACCAGTTTTACGTTTTTGTTCCTCATAAAACTCAATTTTACTCAATTTGCTTTTCTTTAATGCACGTACACATTGCAACCTTCATTTCCAAAGAAGGCTCATATCTATCATCAGCTTCTCTCACCATTTACTATGTAAATCTTCTACATTCTCACTGCTGAGTTGCTACTGCTTTGTGATAGACCCTAAAGGCTCCTCATTCTGCACTTCTGACTTCTCCATGTGGAGGCTAATTAAATGCCACCAGCTCTGGACTGCACATGTATGATTTCCCTAGCTCTCCACAAGTGACTTCTGAACAGAACTGACAGTATCCTCCTCTCTTATCTCAGTAGAAAGTTTATAATAATTGAATCTATCTAACCCTTGGTATTTTTTGTGTTCATTTTTTTTTTTTTTAAAGCCTTCCACACTTGTCATCTACCTAGGAAACAGGGATCTTCCCTTCCTCCATCCCTTTGTCCCTATCTTTCTAATATTTTTTTCTCTACTTGTACACAAGCAGTTTCTTAAACGTGACAGAGTGTAGAACAAAGTGATTTTGTTTTAATTCTGTCCCATATTATGACACCAAGGCTACTTCTTAATGATTAGTGCTTTTTGCTGTTAGATAAATATGAAGGAAGATGCTTTTCTGGACAAAAAAACAGCGGAAAATAATCTGCAAAATAAGAAAATGTGCCACCATGTCCTCAAGGATCTCTTCAACTTATAAACTATGCTGAGGTGGTATATACATATCAGATGGGATTAACAATTTTCAAAAGTACTTGAGAGATCTAGGGGCATAAAGCAGACCCATGAACTGTGTGTGGCTGGTTTCTCTCAGGGCATCTCAGTTCCCAGTGGTGACTGGTAAATTGTTTCTTCCCACGTTTAGGGTGTTGTTTTGGATGTTTGGATGTTGTTCAGATGTCTCAGAATATCACACAGACCCGTGCTTACATGTGATCTGAGCAGCCATAAAAACTAGACAGGGAAAAATACCTTTAGATTCTACATCTAAAACAGAATAAAAATAAAATGTTCTTTGCAGAACTGAAAATTAGCTGAAAAGTAAAAACTGAAAATTGACACTTACACCTCTGCAGTTTTATACCTTACTCTCTACCGCACCTCTTCCGTATTCACTGCTGTCAGAATGTTCTAATGACTTTTTAATTTTGTGCATCACGTGCCTGCTGTGTTATAATCAAGATATAATGCAGGATATTAATAAGGTGTACTCACAGTAAATTTATTTTCATTTGACTAGCAGTTGCACTGCAGATAAGTTGACTTGTAGGCAATCAGATTGATTAATCATGTGATTTCCCATTAATAAGACATCAGTTTCTGAAGAGAAGTGTTCTTCTCCCATCTAGCATTGATGTGGCTATCCCAAAAGACTTAAAGTTTATGCCTGGATTAATACAAGAACTAGGAGTGTCAATTATATAAAATTACAGAGTTCTTTCTCACAGTGTGCTAATACTTTCTTCTTACTAGCAATATATGAAAAAATGAAGTTACTTCTGTACAACACCAGAAACCAGACACCAAACCCCACACTTTTTTGTCACACAGTAGTAATTCATAATTTTTTCTTATGTTCTTCTACTTGATGCTATTAAACCACTATATGTCACTTTTTCAGATCAAGGCCAGTTATCACTGGAGAATAGCCCATGTAAGATTCAACATGGGAAGTGCAGTGTGTTCTGAAATCCCAATTTATTTGCAAGAAGTTGAATGCATATCTTATAATTTCCATTCCTGTCTTGCATAGGAACTATATTGTAAATTTTCCTTTTACATCTTTTTATATTTTTCTTCTTTCCCTTGTTTCTTTTCTCAGGGCATCATAAAATAATATGATATGAGAAAGGCAGAGAGAGGAAAAAGGTTAAGGAAGAAAATGGAAGGGAAGGGGAGGGAACCTCTCACAATTTAATATGCATTTGTAAAGGGTAGTTTTAAAAGAATAGGACTCTTTCAGTGTCTTGCTTATGCAAATGGGGATTAGTTGTCACTGGGACTCCAGCAGATGTCCAGTACATATTTTTTTCTAAAATAGCAAGAGAATTGGTATACTGTTCCTTGTAAGGTGCAATGACAAGTATCTTTAATCAGTGCGCTCAGGGCACCATTTGTGATAATCACTGATTAAGACTTTAATCTTTAGTTGCCTGAAGATGAATCACAGATCTTTAGAAAGAACTGTAAATTATTTCATAGCTCTAGCAGAAAACTTGCTAGCTGATAATGTGATGTTAACTGGATTCTTTAATTATTGACATATTTCTTTTTTATGGCTCTTAGTTTTTGACCTGACATAAGCAGAGCACAGCAAAGCAATGATCTGCATTTTGAGCTCAAAACTGGGAATAAATTGGTGTTAGGCATAAAATGTGATGCTGAAAAATGTCATGCCATGAAATCATATGAGGATTCCTGGAAAACTGTAGGCAGAACAGTGATGGAGTCTTCTGGAGAAAATCCTTAGGAATTGCTCATGTTTGCTTCTGAAAATCAATGGAGTTTTCATAGAGGTTCCAGTTTCCATATCTGTGTTTTACTGTTTGTCTGCAATATGTATATACTGGAAAAAAAACCAAAATGCTACAATCTGTTTACAAATATCCCTGTTTCTCTAAATAAGACTGGAGAAGTCAATCACACCTTGACTTGTGCAACTGAAATAATTATTTATATGACTAATTTAGGATGATTATGAGAAAAGTTATAAAAGTCATACTCATCACATAGAATTTATTTCTCTTTTGTACCTATCATTAAAATTACATCCTGGATAAGTTAACTGTCTACCATCAACATAATTTCTGACTTTGGGGCTGAAACCCACTGACATGGTTTGTACTGTTATTTATTTGACTGATATTTTTTAGTTAAAACTTTCCCCTTCTGGAAAATGCACCATCGATTTTTAAGGAAGCTTATAGAAGAGGGATTGGGACAGATATTTCTTTCTGCCTTTAAGTGGAGTGCAGAAGCAGCAGAAAAGGCCTTTCTACTCTTCCCTTTGGGATGTGGACTTGGTTGCTCCCTTTCTTTGGTCGAGCACTCTATGATCCAATTTTTCTTTCTTCTCAGTATTTTTCCCAGTGGTACTTTGTTGAAAAATTATCTTCATATGCCCTAAAGAACACTGCAATAATTCCCACTGACTGATATTGAGAGACTTCTTGAAAGGAGACCGAATCAAGTCTCATAGCTTCTGAGCTGATGGCCTCTCCAACAGAAGCACAGATGCCAGCAGCAGCACAGCTGAGATCCATCATCTGGAGGCAAACTCTTTGCTGTTGGCAAGTATTCCAGACAGCAGCTGAGGGACTGGGAAATGAGAGATTCTTTTTCCAAACACTTTGTTATGTTTTGTGGAAACAAATCTTCAAGCAACAGCAAAAGCTTGTACCACTGTTCAAAGCGAGCATGCCAGTCATAATGACCCACAAATAGTTTCACAGCTAATATGAATTATAAGTTCTGGTGCAGTGCTTGAGAGGTCTTAGAAAAGCGGTCCCCATGGCATCAGCTTATGTACAGAAACCGTTTCTGCTCCCATGTCTTACAAGTTATCTGAGTATCTGACAAGGTTCAACAATCTGACAGAATGAAATAGGCTGAGTGAAAAGAGATGGGTTGGTGTATGATTCTCAAATTCTTTCCAGTGATAGCAGTTGTCATAGTTTTAGTCAATATGCAAATAGAACTTCATAGACAAAATAAGAAAAAAATCTTGCTTTAATGCAAGAATAAAATCCCCTGAAGTTGCCTGTACTTAATCCTATGTTTACTGTATGTACTGGAATGTTTTTATAGATGGCAGAAAACTAAACAGTTACTGGGCAGAATTGGGTAAAACTTGACAGAAGGAAGGACAAAAAATTGGAGAAAAAGGCCTGAAATAAGAACTACTTTATTTACTAAAGAATCAAACTGGTTTTAGAGAGAGCCTTTATCGCTTATTTACACTAAATGATCTGATGACAAAAGCTAGGAGAGTTGAGTACAGCCGATACCACATTTGGAAACGTGACTTGGACTTCCTACTTAATGTTCCTGATAACTTGAAATAAATTCTTCAGCCAGTAGGTCTGTTACTAGCTTAGTTACAATTACCACCTTGACTGAAATGATTGTGTTTCAGGTGTTTGCTCTCCACGGTGACACCTGGGTATGCCAGGCTCAATACCACTTATCTATTTTATGAATGCTAATTCCCTAATTCAGCAGGAGGGTTTTCAAGAGGCAGCAGAACTAGCATCAAGCAAAGAATTCTTAACTTCCTATAGGAGACCTTCAATAAAAAGCTTTTCCAATTCTGACTAAGAATTGTCCTGAAATGAACTGAAAATAAAAAGTTGCTTTGTCAAAGTGGACTCTGTGGATCCGGGACACTGGGTTGAAGTGTGATGAGTAAAACACAGACAACGGGGGAAAATGAAAGATGTAAAAGCTTAATATATTTAACAGGGTACATTTTAAACTAACTAACTAACAAACAAATCCATAGCTTCAGGTCTTTGCGTAACTGAAATACGTGTGTGAGTATTCAGGCAGTGAGACATATGAGCATCTGAATGAGAATCTTGGTCTAGAGATTTGCCTAGGGCAAGCTCAGTATGCATACAAGCTTACAATACTTCCATGACTGGCGTAAATCTTCTTTCCAAACTCAGTGAGAAAGAGAAGGCCATCGGTAAGTGGAGACATTATGTGTCTGGCCTCTGATGCCCCAAATGAAAAATCAAGACCATCTGACAGATTGTGTTACATCCTGAAACAATCTGTGCATCCTGTTGTAGTCAGATCTACTTGACATTGTCAGACAGAGTTGCCTGAGGCAAGAATGAAGGCCTAAATGGGACAGAGGGGTTCCTTCAAAGAAGTGTTGAATCTTGTTCCTGCTCTACATATCATGCCTTCCTTGTAAACAAATATGATTTGAGTCTCCAGAGCTGTCAGTCAATCTCTCCTTTCTTTTCTACTAGACTAGAAATATTTCATTCAAAACATAAAATGATGCCTGCAGAATAAACGGTAAGTGACTCAGGGCTCATAAAATTTGATTGCCTTTGAGTGTAAATGACTTCAGGGCTGGAATATGTACTATGAATAATATAGGAGGTATCTACTGGCCTAGGAAAATGAACCTGTGAAAATATAATACTTATGCAAATTTATACAGCTCCAATTATTCAAATATTCCCTGCTTTGTTGCAGTAAATTATGGCAAATTGATATAATTGTCTTTAAGTAGCATACCCGGGAAAGTTTCTGTTTAACCATTACTTCTGTTGCAGTGAAGACATAGAAATTGTGGAGTTCCAAAGTGATAGAAAGGCTTGTATATTGTTTTATAACTGTATTTGCAATTTAATGTATGTTTACATGCATGGGAAAGAGTTATAAATGATTCATTGCCTGAATATGTCAGAAGTTAAGACTTCAGGAAAGCAGCATGACACCATTAAGCAGTGAGTTGTTTCTTGGTGTAGAAACCACATCCCCCAAGAGTCAAAGAAAAGAGATCAGCCCTACAGTACATAGTCTGGAGTAGAGCATTTCTTGTGTAGACTGCAAGAACTAAGGGGCCTGTAACCAGCGACAGTAAAGATTCTTTCACCATGTGTCTGGTTGAAATAAAGTGTTACTTCAGAAAGCACAGGTTCTGAAACATTGCTGTAGGAAAAATCCAGTAGATCTCATTTGTTTGCTTAGAAAACTTGAATTATGTGAGCAATGGAACTCCTTGATCGACATAATTATCTTCAGCAGTATAGCTGAGAAAGGAATGGAAACTGATTTACAGCAAACTTTGGAGTAGGCTTTTGCAATAGAGCTTCTGTTCATTGTTTTTGCTGTACAAGGATGGACAAAATTCATAAAAAAAAAAAACCTAATAAAAGGATTTTTTTTTTTCCTACGATTGTATACACCATAAGAAATTCAGAATAACATACAGCTGGAAAGTGCTTCTGTGAGCTTAGTAGAATTTTCTACAATTGGGAGAAATGACAGTGCTGTCAGTTCCTACAGGCATTCTTTGGAAAGCATGGGTACTGTGAAGGGTGCTGCATAAACCAGTATTTCAGCATTTTAAGGCTTTGCCCAAAGGCATGCAATTTCAGAAAGTATCAGGGCTTAGATTTGGGTGTTATTTTCTTTGTTTATGACTCTTTTGTCTTTATTTAACACTTAACTACAATTGGTTCCAAAACACAGACTTGTTGATCTTCAGTTCTGTTCTAGTTTGACAAAGCATATAAAAAACAGCAGATTTTGCATGCATCTTTGAGGGAAGCTGATTGTGAACCAAATAGGAGGAAGTGGATATGCAAGAACATTTGCAAATAATAATAAAAAATATTAATTCTATCAATAGAGTCTTGACTGCTTCCCACCTGCTTATGACTCACAGGAACTTACTTGGTAACTGTGGCTGTATAGCAGATTTGAAACAAAAAATAAAACAAAAATCTGCCTTAGTAACAAAATGTTAAAATGCTTAAAAAAATGAACACATAAGGATTGAGGTAATTTGTCACTGACAAATGACAAGTAGATATTCCTCTTTAGCCATATTTTGACAGTGCTTTTAGTGTTAAAAGTTTACAAGTTTAAGAAGAGCTCAGTATTGTAATGGTTATTTTCATTTTTATCTCTGTTTGTGAAGAAGCTAATTTTTGCATGCAGAAACTTTTCTGGTTATGGAGATCTCCACATTGAATTCTGGGTAAGGTTGCCAAGTAAATAGATTCGTGTAGGTGTGGTTGGTTCCATCTGCCTTCTCTCCTTTGAGACTGAAAGTTTGATTTGGGATCAGATACTAAATGGACCCACTGAGAAGCTATTTTCAGATAATAGCCATTGTAAAATTATTTCACCGGCCACGTAGGTGAGAGCAGGAGGAGAGAGCCCAAAGGGGTCTTTTCAGCTGCAGAAGTGTATTGAAAAACCTGTGGCACAATTAATAAAAATCTTGATCATAGGCAGAAATCAAAATGTGTCACTAATCCTAATAGGCTCATGTCCTGAGAATCTTTCTGTTAAAATAATTCACAAGCTTCCTCAGCATTTATTGTTCTTATCATGTCTTGTTTCAAGACAGTAGATACCATTTTCCCCCAGAACCTCCAGGCTGACATTTTTTCATCAACCTCCAGATTTGGAGGTTTAAAATAAAACTACAGACACACTTTAGAACCATACTTTATCTTATCATAAAATCCTTAGATGGAAAGGACCTTTAAAGATCATCTAGACCAACTCCCCTGCAGTGAACATGGACATGGACATGCACAGCTACATCAAGGCCTGATCCAGCCTCGTGTTGAAAGTCTCCAGGGATGGGCAACTTGTTCTGGTGCCTCACCACCCTCACTGTAAGACTTCTTCCTTATACCCAGCCTAAATTCACCTCTTTATGCATGAAGCCACTTCTCCTTGTTCTATCACCACACACTCTGCTGAAGAGTCTGTCCCCTTCTTTCCTGTAGCTCCCCTTTAGATACTGAAGGGCTGCTATCAGCCTTCTCTTCTCCAAGCTGAACAGCCCCATCTCTCTCAGCCTCTCCTCAGACGAGAGGTGTTCCGTCCCTTGAATAATTTTTGTGACCCTTCTCTGGACACACTTAAACAGGTCTGTATGTTTCCTATACCAAGAACTCCACATCAGGATGCAGTAGTCCAGGTGAGGCCTCACCAACACAGAGTAGAGGGTCGGGATCACTTCCCTTGCCCTGCTGGCCACGCTTCTTTTGATGCATCCCGGGATATAGTTGGCTTTATGGACTGCAAGGGCACATTGCTGGCTCATGTCCAGCTGCCCATCCACAAGTATGCTCAGATCTTTTTTCATCAGGGCTGTGCTCAATCCTTTCATCCCCCCAGCTTGTATTGGTAGTGGATGTTGCCTTGAATGAGGTGAAAGTTCTTACATTTGGCTTTGTTGAACCTTATGAGGTTCACCTGGGCCCACGGCTCATGCCTGTCTGGGTCTCTGGGTGGCATCCCATCCCCATGGTGTGTTGACTGAACTGCACAGCTTGGTGTCATCGACAAACTTGCTGAGGGTGCACTTGACCCATGGCAAGTTACTTCTCCAGCACTGGAGGTAATTAACAGTTCTTCTATATATGAACATAATATAGCTAGGTAGAATTTTTCTTTAGGAGGGTAGTAGGGTACAAACTCGCTGTCCATTTTATGGTTTAAAATGTCAGCCTTGTGTGCTCCTGCCCCAAGCCCTTGATGCAATTCTAGCACAGTTTCTTGTGAAATGACTCTAGGTCAAGGCTAGGTTTTTGTATTTATAATCTGCTAAATAGACAAAATCAAATTGACTGCTCTAGGTGGACTTATTTAATGAGACCAATGAGTTGATCTTATGCCTAAGGGTAGGTTAATGTTGTTAATGATGATACAGCACCTTAAAGATAGAAATCATAAAATGTTTTGTTGCCATCACACTCAATATTGAGACAGTGTTAAGTAACAACTCCAAGACTACAAAAAAATAACTAATGTTCAGAAATTCTAAATGGAGCAGCAGTGGGGCAAGTGCACTAGTTTTTTTCCTCAGAACTAGATGACATGAAAAAAATTTCATGTTAGCATAATAGTTTCTTTACATGTTATATCCCATTATTATATGATTTTATTAACAAGTGAGAGAGCACAAATTCTGTGCTGAGAGATAGGGAAGGGTGATATAATCACTGAGTTCAGTCCATCATGTTTGTGGGAAACAGGGAAATAAACACTTATTTCAGTATGTTGGAATATATTTTTCATCAGAACACAATCTCTGAATCCTACTGTTTACTGGTTCCTAGCTTAAAAATTGCTATGGCAATCAGGTAACTGTGTTAACTGACTGAGCACATGGTAATTTGTCTACCTTCATGATACAGAGGAGTTTAAGGTATGTTTTAATTAATTTCTTTAGTATGTTAAGAGGGTTTACAAGGTCTGTTATGGTGCTTAGTTGATAAGCCTTGAGTTGTTATGCGACAATAATATGATAAATTGCAACCATTATTAAAAGTGCCATTGGAAAGAAAGAAAGAAAAGTTCGTTTCATTTCACTATGAACGGAGAAATAATTTCTTTCTGGGTTGATTTAACATTATTTTTTCCCAGATTGAGCCCCAAACAGTAAAATCAATTATTCCCACAAATCTCATGAACAGATTCAGGCCTGAAGTCACTCTTTCTTTGGCAGTGACTGACATTATTTAATAGAGCCTGGCATTTATAAATATGAATCTGTGGTACTCACTATTGCTTTTATTAAATAAAGAGGATTTCAGAGTGATCATTTGCTCCAGCTCTGTACATCAGAAAGCAACACTGAGACTATTTCGTTGATGCACGAAGTATGATGCAAGTTCTATAAGTTTAATAGCATATTGTGCCAAAGACTATGAAAGAAACAGCATGTGCAAGGGAACTCATTTTAACTAACTTGTTTGGCAGATCTAAGCTTGCCTTCATGCCAGTATACAATCGGACAAGATAATCTCACATAATCCTGTTTCTCTGACCTTGGAGGAAAATCATGAGGAAAGCTAATCTAGGTATAGACAGAAAGCCAAGAAATCTGTCCACTTTCACCCCTGCCCTTCTCAGGCATCAGGGCTGCTTCAACCATTTGTTCAACCAAAACTTCAGGCACTGGAATGGGCTGCTTTGGGAGGTGGTTGAGTCACTGTCCCTGGAGGTATTGAAGGAACTTTAGACATTGTGTTGAGGAACATGGTTTAGTGAGAATGATTGGTGATAGGTGGATGGTTGGACTGGATGATCTTGTAGGTCTTTTCCAACCTTGGTGATTCTATGATTCTGTGATTATTTCCCTTGAGAAAACTGGCACCAAGTTAAAGCAGAATGATGCCAGCTGTTGGGATTTGCCCAGGAGGTATTTTCCTTATAGCAGATTTCTTTGGGTATGATTTCACTCTTTAGACACAATTGCCTTCCTTCACATTCCTTACCTTATCATCTTCTCTCCTTTTCTTTTTCTCTGTGTAACTGAACTGCAGTGAAATTCACTTAGTCAGTTGCCGGTTGCTGTGGACCTTGGCAGTGCTGAGCTATATGTACCCAAAAATGGGATATGCTGGAGAAGTGTTGTCAGTTGACTGTTGTACAACCATGCCATACCCACCTACAGTGGGCACTGGGAGGACGACATAAGATGGGACATCCATTTCCATGTATACATCTTCACTTCCATCCTGGGTCCCTTCAGTTTTAGCTTTTTCTCTGAAGGGATTCCCATGGATGCACTAGGCCCAGGCAAATGCACCCTCCTTGATGCCAACAGTTATCTCTGAGTGAAGAATGCAACATATGTCTTAAGCATTCATACTCCTTGAGATGAAAAAAAACCTGGAAACTCAGGACACCCTACAGTTCTCCCCCTCTGAATGCACCTGAAAAGAGATGATCTTTCTGAGGATTAGTTTCCTCAAGTGTAAAATGGAAAAAATGCTACTGATTTATTTATGGTGCACTTCATATTTAGCAAATGAAAATAATTATAAAATATTTGAGGCTATAAAATATTTGAGTACAATCATTCAATCATTCATTTAGGATCAGGTAGTGCAGTGGAGCAAAGGGCAAAATTCCTACACCAGATGCTAGTGGGCATGAGTACATGACAAAAGGCCATTTCCACTGCACCCAGAACAGCAGCTGACTATGTCCTTCCCTATTGCTATGTGTCAAGGTTGAATCAAAACATTTTTTGTATTTTCTATTGTCTTTAATGTGATTTCCAGTGACACGATTTCATTCAATCACTGAACAGTATCCCTTGTATGTATGAGTGTGAATGTAATGTGTGGGAGAGACAAAAAAAATAAAAAAAAATTGCTAGCAAGTTTAGTTTTAGAACCTGACTGGTTTTGTGCCTGCTGCCTGCAGTGATGTGTTGTAACAAGGCAATTCTTCAGCTCAGGGGTCCTTGTTTGATCACAGCAACAGGAGTGGATTTCTTTCCTTATCTGTGGATAAGCAGCATGGACTCTATTTAATCAGAAAGGGCAATGCACTGAAGTCTTTTTTGATGTCTCTGCTCTGTTATTTTGTTCAGGTGCTCTGAATTTACATCATGTGAGTGTGCTTTTGTGTAAATTTAAAAATATTTATTTTGTAATTGCATATAAAAGTCAGCTTTTTATATATTTGCCTAGAGGTCTGTCTATCTGAGAGGTTTTTTTTTCTNTGCCTGGGGTTTGGTTGTCGGGAGGGTTTTTTTTTTTTTCTTTTTTTTTTTTTTTTCTGGATAATCTATTATGATCAGATAGTTTGAAAAATCAACCACTACTTTTTGTCATAAAATAATTTGTCATTATTACTGTACCATCTCTTGGCTGATGGATACTTCAGAGTGCTTTGTGAGCATTCTCTAAAATAGACTCAACTATTATGAGATGAAGATATGGATTAATATGTTTCATTTTCATCTACATGTTTAATAGAGAGAAAGGAAAGCATATGACTATTCTTGTACCAGATGATTCAGTGCTCATCTTGGAAGAAGTATGCCTCCTGTCAGACACCTGCTCTAGCTTTCGTGAGACATCTTCTCCAGTGTTTAATTTACTGCTGAAGAAATATTTTTATGGCTTTAATTTTCTCTATAGTGATGTAGAACCTTAGAGCTCAGGTGAAGGAAACGATTTTCTTCCTTATGCATCATCAGCAGAGTTTTGTTAGGACTTCTAAGCCTTTTTTATTTGCATTCACATGAAGAGCCATTGTGGTAGTAGACACTGCTGCTGATATGTGAAGGTGTAACTTGACCTTTGAGGCCTGGATAGGTTCACTTTTCAAGGTGACATGTGAAATGGATTGGAGATAAGCTAAGGAGACTTCAGATTTTTGCTTCATTTATATTGAAATGTAGTTCAAAAACTGTGAAATGTCCTCTAAAAGATAAATCTGGAAAACAAACAAATAAACAAATAAACCAAGACACCTGAGAATGGAAGAACACTTTATTTTGCTTTGTACTTCTAAAAAATATGATATCCTGCTCTCTGATTCTGAGAAAAAAAATAAATAAATAAAAAGAGACTTTATTTGAAATGAAAAAATCAAAATCTTTTGTTCTGAGGGGGACCAAATGAGACAGTTGGAATTATGTCTGGTTTTTACCGAATTTTCTCTTAGAAAAACTTCAGAGGAAATCCATGAGGACTTTGACACACTGTCTTTGTACTAGACAGATATTGTCCTATCATCAAATACTACCTTGGCCACTTTGTCTTTCTCAGCCATTCTTAATTAAGAAACTACAACTTGTGTTTTTTAACAATAACTTGTACCGTTGAAGCCTTGAGCCTACTAGGATAATTCTCTTATGTCTGTTCAGATAATGCCTCATTTTCAAGACCAATGTTTTGTATTTTTTAAGAGTTTGAAGTCAGATGTTGTCCTCAGCTAATTTTTGTACAAAGTGTTAATTATCACTAAGTTTGACTTAAATCTTAAATAATTTTTCTACTGTACAGTCACCCTAGTGATTTTGGCAAAATAACCCTAACTATTAGATGTTAAGATAAATGCCAAATTGTATCTTCTATTATGAAATACCAACTAACATTTTCTTTCATAACAGTTTCAACGAGATGCAAAGGCAAATCTATATTGTCAGTATTGTATTTCCAGCTATTTCCCTTTATCAACAATTTTTGATTAGTGTTGCTAGTGTCATGTAAGTCAAAAGTAACTACAGTATAGCAATTTTATTTTTCTTTTCTTTTAAGAGTTTTGAGTAGTGGAACATCATAGAGTCATAGAATGGCTTTGTTTGGAAGGGACATCCAAGATTATCAAGCTCCAACTCCCTGCCAGGGGCAGGGTTGCCATCCACTACCTCAGTTTAACAACGGCCCCATCCAACCTACTGTTTTTCCAGCAAGAATTATAAGTGTTGACAGGGAGAGAGGGAGGATCAAGGCCAGAAGAAATTATTTCTTTTTTGTTTAATCACAGAAAAATAATGTGAATATATTTCTTTGTCATGTATTTTCCTGTACACATGAAAGAGTATGCTTCTGCTCCTATGCTTGTCATATCTCTAGTGACCAGAAATAATCCTTTCTCAAGGATTAAAACTCATTAGGTATCATTTTGTTTCCAACTGTGAGCTGACAGAAGAACTCCAATTGTAAAAACAGGCTCCATAGTAAATATGCAAAATCTCCATGCCCATTGGTTTTGAAGCTATTCCAAAATTAATATATTATGTGACAAATGCAAGCATGCAGATGAATGGGTAGCCACCATGCTCTCATTCATCTTGAGATGCTGAACTTTGTTACCCTGTTCCAAGCAGATATCTAGATCTTCACTAGAAGATAAAACTGTCTGCTAGTGCACAGCTACTGGAAATGCCGAAGTCATCTATTTAGTCTGCAGTAGTTTCTTAGTATCATAAAATTCTTGACAAGCATTTGAATATGAATCTGAGCTATGAAATGCTATTTTGGATAAGATTGAATGTGAAGTGTCTAATTTACCAATTGTTAGTGCTATTGTTGAATGTCCCACACAGTTTACATAGCTTGTGAAATTACTTTACTACAAAACAAATATCAATAACTGTGTATAACAGAGCATAAAATCCAAGTGGTGCCTTTTGATATTAGATGGATTTGGTACACTGCAAATGGTTACTCACAAATTGTTCTTTGCATTAGAATAATGAATTGGCATGAACCTTATTTAATTTGTGTTTGTTTTTCTTAAGTAATTTTCTTTTCTCTTGTTGCAAAGTACATTTATAAAGTAATACACTGTAATTATAGGAGAAATCTGCTGGCTAAAAAGAACATTACACAGGACACATCCATTTTAATGGGTGATTTATATAAATACATTTAGCAGGGATATTGTTGGGAATGTTTTGTTTGTTTTGAGGTTGTTGATTTTTTAGGCTATTTTCTTTGGCTGAGTAATCCTAGAAGAAAATTTAAAGGACAGATGTACAAAATACAGTGTGCAGTGTCAGGATCTAGTTTTGCAAAACATGGCCAAATTCAACTGAAAGCTGAACAAACCAATCAATCTCAGCTGTTCGTCACATACTTTGCCCTCTAGAATCTTCACCATCTTCATAGCTCTCCTTTTGACTCTCTCTCTTAGTTTTATATCCTTCTTATATCATGGTGCCCAAAACTGTACACAGTTTCCAAGGTGAGAGTTTATCAGATCAGTGCTGGCAGCTAATGAGACAACTTCATTCTTACTTTAATTTGGGATCAATGCCACTGATGTTTTTCAAACACCATAGAAAAACTAACTCTTAAAGCAGTCATTTCACTCTGCAGTTATTGGCATTATTTTCAATTATTAGCACTGTTTTCCTGATTGCCTGTTTCTGCCTGTTTTTATATCGTCCTATAAACCAAAGGACGATTTAAAAGGAATTTACTCAAAACATCCTTACCTAGGAAGCTAACGTAATTTCACAATGGATTTTACAAGCCCAGACAGTCTGTATGCTTTGGGCAAGCTCAGAGTGTCAGCTTTACTATGTAAACTTGTTTTAACATTAATTGTATCTTAACCATAAGTTAAACCTTTGGAATAAAAATATCTGTCCTTATACAAGGAGCATGGATTTCTGAGCTCTTTGTAGTTGTTTAATGGGTCATAGACAGTGTTCTTCCTGGCTTCTAACTTTTCAGTACTCTCTCTCATTAGAATACTATGTTCCATGATTGCTACCAGACTTGATTTGTTAGTATTGTAGTGTGAAGCTAGGCTATAACCTAGAAAACAGCAATCACTTAAACAGCATAGTAAAAAAAGCAATTAAAAGTAAGAATGTAGAAGGTATGCAGCCTTCAAAACATCCCAAAGGAGGGCATTTCTTGACATTTGTCAGATTACTGAACAGTGATGGATAAGCTGATTAAGGTACAGTAGTTCATAATGGCCTTGCCTGACAGATGCCTACTGTGCTTGGATCCCCAACAGACAAGGATGTACAGACCTTAGCTTGCATTAACTGAATTGTCCCTGAGGTGGGTTTAATAATTTCCCTTATGTCCTGGTCTGCCTCTATGTCTGCAACAACTTTCTGAAGAAGCAGTCTTCTGAAAACAGTAATTTCTTACTGTCACTAAAGGACCATGGGTTTGGAACTTGATGCTTTATTCCATCACTCACTTCTGAACTTGACAAGATGATATTTCAAATTAGGATCATAGAATGGCTTAGGTTGGAAGGGACTTTAAAGGTGATCTAGTTCCAAGCCCCTGCCATGGACAGCATTGCCACCCACCAGATCAGGCTGCACAGGGCCCCAGCCCCCATCCAACCTGGCCGTGAACACCTCCAGGCATCAGGCATCCACAGCTTCTGTGAGCAACCTGTACTAGTGTCTATCCACTCACAGAGTAAAACATTTCCTTCTGATATCTAATCTAAATCACCCTTCTTGTAATTTAAAACCATCCTCCCTTGTCCCATCACTATCTGTCCATGTAAAGTCATTCTCTCTCCTGTTTATAAGCTCCTTTTAACTACTTCCTACAGTCTTCTCTTTATAAGGATGAACAAGCCCAACTCCCTCAGCCTTTCTTCACAGGATAGGTGCTTTAGCCCTCTGAGCATCTTTGTGGCCCTCCTCTGGACCCACTCCAACCAATTCCTCTTTTTATGATGGGGGTCCCAGGCCTGGACACGGTACTCCGGATGGGTTTTCACAAGGACAGCAGAGGGGGACAATCCTCTCCCTCTCCCTGCTGGCCACAACTCTGTTGTTGCAGTCCAGGGTATAGTTGGCCTTCTGGGCTGCAAGAGCACCCTGCTGGCTCTTGTCCAGCTTTTTGTCCATCAGAACCCCCAGGTTCTCCTCTGCAGGGCTGCTCTCAAGGAATTTCTCTCCCAGTCTGTAAACATATCTGGAATTGCTCCAACCCAAGTCCAATACTGTGCACTTGACCTTGTTCAGAATGATAAGGTTCCTGTGGGCCCACTTTTCAAGCTTGTCCAAATCCCTTTGGATGGCATCCCTTCCTTATATTTCTACTATAATGACCAAGTGAAGATGGTAACATATAATGAAAACTATTTTTAATAATAATTATTAATCCATTTCATGTTTTGGCACTATGCAAATCTTTGCAAAGTTCATTCTCCCAAACTCCTATGCTCTGTAAGCGAAACTATTCAGTTTCTAAGAAATTTTATTTATTCAACCCTGTATGAGTACTAGACAAACTCAATAACAGACAGAATAAACTGATGAGGATTTTCAGCATCTTTAAATCACACATTTTGGAGCCCATGTGGAGTTGAATTTTCCTATTATTTTTTACTTCAAGTTTTAAACAACAATTTATGCCAAGAAAGGCTCAAAATAGACCTATTACAATTTAGATTTGTTCAACAATACAGTATTACAGTTATGATATGAAGAATGATATTATCTCACATTTTTACTTCTGCTTGTCAGTAAGCACTTAAATGCCAGAGCAATTTTTGCCTAAAAAAATCAGCAATTCATCATGGAACAGGATATTTCTGTGACACTGAGTATCAATCCACATCAGATTTTCTATTATTCCCAGCAGATTTTGTTTACACTTTTTTATTTTATTTTATTTTATTTTATTTTATTTTATTTTATTTTATTTTATTTTATTTTATTTATTTTCCATAACAATAGTAAAATTTAGATTCATGATGAGGCTGAGGGTTTTTCTTCCAGGAACAACCAACTCAGACAGTCATCACCTGTTGTTTGTGAGTCAAGTTGACTACAATTGTGTCTACTACAGAACGCTTTTTAATATCTTGATGGTTTGCACCACCACAGCTCAAGTTAATACCCATGAAATGCAGGTTTACTTGAGAACTCAAAGGTAGAACAGTGTGGGATGTGCACAGGCATGTTATTGGTGAGTCTTCACTGTTTTGGGAAATGGCTGTTGAGGCTGTTGGCTTAGTAATTACCACTCACTCAGTGTTCCAAAAGGCAGTCAGTACCTAACCAGGGTGTAGGAATTGTATTCTTACTCCATGAGCTATCAGTTGTGGAGTAAGATGCAAATTGTTCTTGCTTCTCCGTAACCATACATTAGTGGGAGTATCCTGACTTAGGCCTTTGTGCAATTCATCTGCTGCAGATCCAAACATATACTCAATTTACCTAACGTTTCATAATGTTCAAGGATAGAGGGCCTTGATGGATTTCTTTCTTTGTCTTCATAATTCTTGCTTCTTGTACAAAACTTATAAATTACTCCTTTGCTGTGGAACAAGAACCAACTATTATCATTGATTGCAAGCTGTAACAGATCTTTCTGCTACACCATTAGGAGGAACTGAAAGAGGATGAGAGGTCCTAGCTAGAAACTGACATGCATAGCTTACAGTGACCTAGGAAATATAGAATCATAGAATCATAGGGGTTGGAAGGGACCTCAAGAGATTATTGAGTCCAACTCCCCTGCCAAAGCAGGTGCTACTGACAACTGTAACAATTCTTACAACTCTCCACCAAATCCTTGCCTCAAAAACAGTTTAAGAACCAGTTTTATTTTACACCTGTGCTTTGCAAATTTCAAATATACATCAGTTCTGTGTTTTTGACAGAACTGAAAACTTTCATACATGGTGTCTTTATGTCAACTCAGCTTATGTTCAAAGTGTAAAGAAGTTTGGGAAAAGATTTTTGTATGACTGTGCTGCAGTCTGTCCATTGACATCTCTTCCCACAAGAGAAGTCATAATCTTGGTGTTGATTCTGGAGGACAGAATGACTCATATTAGTAGACAGAATAGCAATACCATCAGCTATTTTTTTTCACTAATGCTCATAACAAAGCATGGTTGTTGGACTAGATAACCTTTAAGGTTCCCTTACATCTCACACAGATCTACAATCCTATGCCACAATGCCATCAGGCTCCAAACTTCACAGAAGGGCTTAAGTCAATACGAGGATAAAATAATTTAAATGTAGTCTTCCTTTTAGTCCTTTCTATCTATTATCCTGTAGCAGAGGGTGAGCCATTGCTTATACTGTCCACTGTGTAGGAAGATGTGGGCTCCACAATAGGACACGGGTGAAAAGCAGAGCCAGACTGATATGTTAGATTATTTGAACTGAGGGTTTTAGTACATGGGACTATGTCCATTTAGTACACGGGCATTCTTGGGGCCTGCTAGATTTGATATAGTTTGGGAAGAGCATGCACAAAGAATGAGATTCTGTTATAAATATATGGCTAGATAGGAGGTAGGTCTGAGTGCCAAATGCTTGATTATAAGTGTAAAACTGCTCACAAAAAAATTTTTGTGGAAACCTCTTGGACAAATGGAGAGCAAGAAATTAATCTCTGTATTTTTCTATTCTTTTCCTGATACTTTTGTTATATAGGGAAGTTTTTATGTCCCATCTGAAAACTGCATGCAGCATGCATATAAATGGCATAAGGACCTCTGTCTTCTGCTCTTGAATGCTCAAAGAGGACTTCACATGTACTACACTCTCATAATGAAGGAGATTCCTGATTTACCACAGCTTAAGTTGGGTAAGAGAACAAACGTTTTAAATCACTGAATGTAATCCATAGCTGTGTTTTCAAAACAAATCGCAGTACCAAAATTCTTGATCTGTTTAGAGATTTTAGAAAAATTTTCCACCTATTTTCTGATTAGTGTTTATTTTGGCACAGTGCTGCCAGACTACTGCTTTCTCAGTATATGAAAATTCTTTCACTCCCATCTGAAGGTGGCCTTACAAGTAGAGAGCTAAAAATGTTCTGATATATTTCTCAAAATACTTGCCTCTAAACCGTATTTTGACTCACTTGCTTTAACTTCCAGTTCTGAATCACCGTGAGATCTGTGGAAGACTAGAAATTTTGCTCAACCATATTTTAAACTGATAACACAAATAGGAAAGTTGATATGAATGCTTTTGAAATGCACTTTGTCCTGCATACTTTGTAATACACTTATTTTCTGCATATAGCATAATTACATCTTGCTCTTTAAAATGATCCTGCTTTTCTTTCTAATTCATTTAATAGATTTTCTAGCTTTTTGGCAAAACTATTTTTGGTTGATGAGGCTGTTGGATCCAGTGTGGAAGTGCTGGTTGGATCAGTGGGACAGTGCTCTGTAATTTGCATATAGTCATGTCTGTAATGATAGTGTGAGCTCCTGTGAAAATAGGGAGCATCCCTGACTAATTTCTGCTCTCTCAACTGTTCTTTGAATTCAAGGAATGTGTCTCATCTGTTTTTGTGACTTTATTTCTGTTTACATAGCTGTCAGATTGTTATATTGCAGGGATAATTATATTGAGTATTGATTGCATTAGCTAACAGATTTTAAAAGGGAGGGAAAAAATTTCCTTTTTCACTGTGTTGATACTACAAACAACTTCAAATATAACACATTATGCTGTACAGACTAATGGGCTTGATAACTTCTATTTTCCACTTCATGTCTTATTCCCTGATGTATATTTCCACTCAAAATGGCCTGCAACTCATGGAGTGGGAAGAATACATACTGTGTTATTCCATTCAGCTACAAGAAAAAAAAAGTTACAGCATTTTTATTTGCAAATTATGAGCTGTCAAACAGAATCCAACACGCAGCAAAACCTGTGCTTCAGGCATCTTGATAATCAGGCACATTTTAAGATGATTTATGTTTTAACTAAACAGGCTTATAGATGGGGAATTGGCAGAGCTATGTTCAGTTGACCACGACTGAAGAACAGACTCAGATATGCACACATTGGCTTTCTGAATACAATTGACTTGGCTTTCCAATAACTACTGGTACTGAAGCAAGCACTTAATTTGCAAATGTACTTGTTATAATACATGCACATTTGCCAAGCACAAATACCCTTTCTAGATGCTTGAGCAGAGCACTATTTGCATCATTTTATTTGCAGCCTGAAAATCTACTGAAGATTTCATTTTAAGGACAGACTTCTGAGACCAGTTGCAAAGCATAGCAAAATGGTGTATAAGATTTACGCAGTATGATGAATATTAAGCTTTTCTTCATGTGAGGCAGTTGCCCAGAATGTTCTTACAGCCACTAGGGAGAAACAGGCCCTTTTAGGACTATAAAATATTCTGACAAACAGTGCTTTCTAGCTTATGATGTCATGAACAGCACCTTGTACTTGCTCTTTTTTCTCCACTGACCATGAGAATGTAAATGACTCATCCAGTTTTAGACATATATATTTGGTGAGATTAATCTCATCATAGGTTTCTAAAGGTAGTTAGGGTAAATACAAGACCATAAATCTGCTCTGTGGACTTTCTTAATTCTTTTTTTTTTTTTTTTTATTCCTCTGAATAGTATATTAAAACCTTAATAGTCTAGTTAAGACATTAAAAATGGAAATAATTGTTTCTCATGTTTTACCAGCTAAGGAGAGATCTTTTTGAGGTACTGCACTTCTCAATCTGTAGTACTATTTAAGAAGAATCACTTGGGATTGGAAAGGGAATTGATTGGCTTCTCTGTTTCATTTTATATGTATACTATTAGAAAGTACCACTTCACAAAGTCTAACTGCAAAAGTTGAAGAGTTTATATATATGCTCCCCTACTTTGCAGTTTGTTGTGCATTTAATGTGGAGCATCTCTATGGTGGATTCTCTCAGGACTACATCAGAGCAATGCTCTAGGCAAAGTTCTTCACACTGTGCAGGGCAACACATAGATGCTCAATCTATTACCAGTCAGATATGCAGGACTTATGTTATATGGTCTCATGTAGCATGATATGGAGAACCATTTATAGTACATCATTCACTCAGATGTTCAAATGGTGAGGCAACATTGCATTTAGTTGAGGAGCTGGCCATGAATCACAGAATGACTGAATGGTTTATGTTGGAAGTGACTTCTGAGTCCATTTGCCCTACCCCTGCTTGAGCAGGGTCACTCAGATCAGGGTGCCCAGGACCATGTCCAGGTGGTTTTTGAAAAGCTCCATCGTATGCACGGCACAGAAGTTCTTCCTTGTGACTGGGGGAACATCCTGAGTTCTGTTTAGTGCCTATTGCCACTGGGCACCACTGAAAAGATTCTGGCTCTTTGTAGCCTCCCTTCAGATGTTTATATATGCTGATAGATTTCAAAAGCTAGTAAGAAATTTCTATGAAGGGATAGAGTAGACAATAAAAAGCCAAATTCTGTCCTGTGTCCTGAGAACAACCTCCTAGAACATCTACAGATTCAGTTTTTTAGATCACACAAGCAGTTGTAGCTGTACCCCTAAAAGTACAAGGTATATTATGGGTGAACTTGTCCAAATTGAAACTTGTCCATTGATGAATAATGTCAAATGCCTTATTTATTGTGTGAGCAAAGAGTACAGCATTAACATTTCATATTAACTTTTCTTAAATCTGATCTCTTTCTTTCTCTGTTTTTGTTGTTTGTTCATTTGTTTGTTTGTTTTCCCCAGAGGAACTACCTGTGGAAGATACGTTATCTCAGTTTTGTGCAGAGCTGCAGGTATTGTCTATAACAGAATCAGTCGATGCTTTTTTTCAAGTCTGTTTTTCAGATACACTGAGATGGCACAATCATATATTAGAATAGGGAGAAAGGTAATTTGGTACCAGAAGAAAGTTGTTGGATGTTTCCTTTCCACCAATATTTTCACATAATTTTGATTATTCACTTACATTATGTTTCTGTTACTTTTAACAAGTCACCAGCTGGATGCTTCAGTATCCTTCAGTGAGCCTAGCCTGAGTGTCAATAGTATTCACAAAAGTTGATTTTGAGTAGGTTGCAATTACAACTTTTGTGCTGACAGCAGACAATACCCTTTGGCAGATTGTTCAGTCACATTTTTTCAAATAAAAACACCTAAATGTCTAAGGAAGCTCGTGGGAAGAAAAAAAGTGATTTTGACATAGCAGTAACTGAATTACTGTCTTGAACTTCTGCTGTTTTGATTTCAAGTGAGACATGGACAGTCATCAAGGGAGCCAGGAAGAAATGCAAACGTCAGTTGATTACTGGGGAAAGTGTTTTATAATCGGAGATTTAATACTTTTGATTTGCTCAGTTTATTATCAGGAAGAAAACATAGGAAAGAATGACAAAATAACAGTGAATGGCATCAAAATGAAATCAAACTGGAAGTGTATTTACACTGCGATTACATATACTGAGATAATGATTTTTAGTCATAAGTTAGAAAAGATTGAAATAGCACATTTCTTAATTTCAAGTCATGAGTTGGATAATTAGAAATAAACTTGATTTCATCTAAAGTTAGAGAAATGTAAGTTATGGGACTCAGCTCAACTGGGTTGCAGAAATTTAGAAGCCTTAGGGGTGCCTGGGGGTCAGGCAACATAATCTGGAGTCTCCTTGAGACCAGTAAGTCCAACAAAATTTAAATTGTCTTGGTATACAATAGAAAATGTCAAGTCTAATTTTTCTGCATTTTCAAATTCCTGCCCAATTCTTGTTCTCACAAAAAACATATTGTCTTACTTTGCATGTCCATATTTATAAAGCCAGACAGATTTTTGAAATGTCTGGGAACACAGTAGTGACAGGAGAGCACAGTAACTGGAATGGCTGTTCTTCTGGAGTGATTTAAAAACTTCACTATGATTTTCCTGTATACCATTAAAAACGCTGGAATTATCATCACAGAATCATGGCTTTCTAGCAATCTGTGAATAACTTATTGATTTAGGGGTGAATTTTCAGAGGCTAATAGAACGTAAGTGCTGAAGCATTGTACAATGTTGTTGGGACACAGGAGTGAGTAGCACTGACCATCTCTGCAATGTAAGTGCAGAAGTCATGTGAAACTGTATAGATTTCAGAAGAATATTGGCAAAGCTTTCCCAGTATTTTGCCTCTAGGAATAGGTGAACTGAAATCATTTCTCTTTAGCAGAAAGTACGAAGGACAGTCATTTATAAAGAAAGAAAATGCTATTAAAACTATACAGAAGGAAGCCCGTAGGGTTAATTTCCCATTACCACCGTGTTACTACAGTCAGATCCATTTTTAAAATTAAGTAAAAACAAAAGAAGAGAAGGAGGTGAATTTTGCCCTGTTTTGTATTTTAGCCAAGGACACAGTAGGTATTTGAAACAGGAGAAAATGGAAGACTCATGATTTTTATTTTTTTATTTTTTTATTTTTTTATTTTTTATTTTTATTTTGTAAATGATTTTTAAACAGTCAAGCAAAAATAATTTCTTCAAAATGCTCTCTAAATTCATTTTGACTAACAGTACTGTTAAAAACAGACTACACAGCACAGAATAGATAGAATTGTATTTACTGACCATTTTAACTCATGGGCTTTACTCTGAGGAACTTCACTTTGAGGAACTGAGTCCCTGGGAATTGACCTGCCTTGTTAAGATTGCTAGGCTACTGCTCTGTTTGTGGCTGGAAAAAATTCTCAGAATTAAAAGTAGATAGTGCCTTTCTCCTCTCTTCTCTCTTCATCTTTACTCCTTTTTCTCTTTCCAGTTTCTCTCTTCACTCTCAATTTCTTATCTCTCTCATATCTTTCTTTCTTTCTTTCTTTCTTTCTTTCTTTCTTTCTTTCTTTCTTTCT
>VXAB01010557.1:0-10116 GCA_013399175.1 Odontophorus gujanensis | reverse complement strand
AAAAAAAAAAAAAAAGGGTTGGCCAAGAAAGAACAATACCATTTCTAGCATGTATCTGGAAGCATTTCCATTTTCCATGTTTCATGGAAGCAGGTAGGATCCCTTGGAGTAGATGAAGGCTCTGTTGTGTGCCCTTTGTGCCAACTCAGTCTGTCTGTTGTTAAAGAAAACTGGCAAACAAGGACGGTCAGTATACAGAGACCCTGCTGCTGACCTGCACTCCCTCACAGCAAACTCCGGGATGTCTGTGTGTATTGAGGACACAGTACTTTTTTCTTTATTTTTTTATTTTTTATTTTTTTTGCTTATAATCAGCCATCTGGTATCTAAAGCGATGTGGATGCGAAGGCTTTTTTTAGCCAGAAAAACAGTCCAGGGCCTGTGGTTTATTATTTCAGAGCATTTAGCACCATCTGGTGGGTAGTTTGGAATTTGCCTTTTTTTTTTTTTTCTCCTCTTTACCACATGTACAGTAAAGTTTCTGTAAAGATTGATGCAATTCCCACTTCACATAACGAGTGTATTTCGATGGTCTCTCTGGATCTATCTGTTCCAACCTCTGCTCAAACATGGACACACAGAGCAAGTTGCCCAGGACCATGTACAGGCTGCTTTTGAAGATCTTTGTGGAGAAGACTCCACAGCTTCCATGGGCAATCTGTACTAGTGTTGCTCCATCACACACACAGTACAGATGTGCTTCTGATATTTAAGGACACTGATGAGATTCCCAGAGACTCCTCTTCCCCAGGCTAAACCATCCCAGCTCTCTCAGCCCTTCCTCAGAGGAGAGATCCTCCAATCCCATTATCATCTTAATCTTTTTTCTCTCCAGTTGTATAACTGGAGCTGTTTTGCAATAAAATGCATGACTTCTAAAGATCAAAAGTTTCACTTGCACGATTTGGGGTAAAATAGCTCTTCAATAATAATAATAAATCAGGAGGACTTCGTTGTTCCTAAAAGGACTTCATGAAACCTGCTAACTGATTTTTGATCCTACCACTGTCTTGTTCTCAAAAAGTCCTTTCTTCCCTCTAGCTGTTGAGCAATCCAGAGAAGATAGCAGAACAGATAAGCAAGGACCTCGCTTGGCTTTGCTCCCACCTCCTGGCCCTGTGGACCCAGTTCCTGGAGGTGGCAACACTCCATCCAGAAGTCACAGCTTATCTGACTCAAGAGCATCATATGCTAAGGGTAATGCTCGAAAGCTTAAAGCAAATTCTGTAATGGTAACCTCCTGAATGACATTAATGATGTATAAGGACAGATATTTGTCTTATTCTTATGCATTTATGAACATTTAAGGGAGATGAATTGAGTAGAATAAAGACTACAGAAGAGGATTTAAAAATACAAATTTCAGTTTTTGGAATACTGGAAAGATGTTGATATGATGGTACCCATAATCCTGTGTTAAATGAGTTTACTCTGAATACCAGAATTCAGCATGGAACATGAGGTGAGTGGAAAGAGGCAGAGATGCCCCATATTTGTTACTTATCCAGCAATCATAAACATGTATTTTAAAAGGCACAAACACCACAATGATAAATAACCAAAAGATGAGTTTCTTCCAGCTTCTTTCTCAAAGCACAAAATTATGGCATGAGTAATGCTCTCTTCACTATGTCACATCTATGCAGCTAGTTATTGCCTTTCTCCTAGTGAGTTTCACAAAATGAAATATTAATACTCTTCACGTGGAAATTGGTTTTTGGCAATAAAGAAGGCATAAAAATGATTGCCTTTTGAATTGACTTTGTCAGATCTTCATATCTGATTCGTTAAGCAAGTGCTGTGCCTTCCATGAGGACATTTTTTGATTATTGACTGTTCACCACTTTCATCACTTCAGCTGAGCTGAGCTTGTAGCCTGATCTAATCCCTAGATTAGTATCATACAGAAAATGATAGGATTCATCTTGCTTTGCTTTAGATATCTACAGTGTAGGTTTAAGCATTCCAGCTTACATACTGGTACTTGTTAATGTTATTGGAGGTCTGGCCACTGGAGATGAGAGAATGTGAATGGTTTCAAAAGGTAGACATAAGATACAAGAAGATGTGAACAATATTGAGGCTCCCCTCGTTATTTTGGCTGGGTCACCCTCGATTTTCAGGGGTCCAGGATGGCTCCATCAGCCAAAGAACACAGCTTGACAGGTCCCCAGCTCCAGCAAGGTGAATCTCAGCATCAACAGATGCCAACTGCTGTCATGACCTGTGGCAAATCATGTATCCTCACATGCTTCAGTTTCTTGACAGATAAACTGCATGCAATAATACTTTCCCAGTTACAAAAAACAGTTTGAGAGCCCCAGATACAAAGACTCAGTATTTTTGAAGGGTGTTAGTCCTTCTTTTATTAGAAAAGCCATTTGTTGATATCTGGCTGGCATTTAGGGAGATGCTGAACTGCTATGATATGTGCTTTTCACTGCTGTTCTCTGACTCCATAATAGAGGTTGCTCTTATAGATATTCATAGTAATGTATGGGCTGCAGTTCAACAGTTCATTACTCTGCACATTATGATGGATTGATTGAAACTCAAAACTTATTCCAGATCAGATAGAAACACTGAATTTTTTTATACCTTATTTTGCACTCTGTCTTCTGCTAGATCTTCAAATCTGTGGCTACTTTTTAAATTGATTATCAAAGCAGATCAAATGCCCTTGAAGAGATATAAAGAGCACTCTTTTGTATGTATTGTGACATAGGCTGATATGTTTCTACCATGATAGGGCTTATTCTCCTCTGGGTTGATGTGTAAAAATTCCTTTAATGTCTTGGGAATTGTGATTGTTCCCATAGAAAAGATGATGAGTTTTGAATTATTCTAATCTATTTATTCACTTTAATGAAAGTGGTGGGAAAATACACAAAAGAAAGTCTTGGTTTACTCTCAAGGGACTGTTCTTCAAGCAAAATATGCAACAGCACTAACTGCTAACTGCTTGCTAGACTGGGAAAGCAAAGCAGAGTTGAACACTAATTTTTTTTCTGTCACCCAAGTGGTGCAAAGCAAATAGAACATATTAAGGAATCTAGTTCTGACAGCCATTGCTCTGCTTTCAGCTTAATTGCACTTGGCACCTTTCAGCAGATCTTAGGGTTTAACTTCCATATTTCTTCCCCAGGTAAGGAGATTCTCAGAAGCCTTCTTCTATACTGAACATGATAAACTTGCTGTGCTGACATTCCAGGAAGGACTGTAAGTAACAGATTGAATCTCTCCTGCTACTGGTATAGCTGAAAATACAGTTGCTTAATACACTTTTCTACTACGAATGAGATCTTTTCTGCTGTTTATGGTGAAGTGCTTTGAGAGAATTCACTACTTCTATTCTAACTCCATATAGTAAACCCATTGAAAGGAATGTGAAAAGTAAGATGAGGCCCCAGATTATTAGATTTAAAATTCTTACAATTCCTAGAAGATAGTTATTATTCTTACTCCCTCTCTCACATTACTTTCAGCACCAAGAAATACCTAAAACACTGTAGCCAGAGCATTCTAGTGATAAAACATAAGAGATCCTCGTTCCCTATCCATTTCCCAGTTGGATGCATGTATCTTCAGAGCTTATCACCAACAACACCAACATCAGGGCAGACAGAAACATCTTTGATGTCTTTGTTCAATTAAATTCGTAGCATTCCTCTACAAGATCTAGTAATGAAAATTTTAATAGGAGGTAACTGTTGAAAACCAACAAAAAAATAACATTTATGAATTTGTTTTCTACTCTTTCCTGTTACATTTTAGAGTATAGTCATCCACAGATTTATTTAGGAATTTAGTCCACACCTACTTTCCATAGCAGTGATGATCAATAAGTTCAGAACCTTGATTTGTGATATGATGTATGCAGAGATGTGAAAATTCACTGGATGCAGCACCAAATGAAGACAACCTCCACATTAGCTGGAGGAAGTATAGCAGTGATGTGAACTTAGGGTTGATAATTGATTAAGAATCATAGAATCATTAAGGTTGGAAAAGAACTCATCTAGTCCAATCGAGAATCAACAGTACAAAACAGTCTGGGAAAATAAATGTGGCACTGGGCTGAATTCACAAGAATATGCTATGAAACATGAACAAGATAATTATTTCCTTCTGCTTGACACCTCTTAACTGCCAATGAACCCAAGTGGATAGCATGGGTAATGCTAACGACTCAACCTCTGAAGGCAGAGTTCAAGGAGAGCTCTGCAGATTTCAATTTTAAAATAATGAGGGATGTCCAGATGATATCTGAGTGAACATTTGAGGACCCTAGCATTACCAGAACGGAAACCTGTCTTTCAGAAGTGCCTAAAAGGTCATGATAGCCAATCCTGTCATGATCATAGGGCTTATGTGAGACAACTGTTTCCAACCAGGAGCAAAGAAGAACATGACTTTTTTAGAGCTGTCACTGGAAACATTAAGGCCTATTTAGTTCTGGAGGAAAGGTCTGTGATTTCATTAGTGGATGGGTTGTACAAGGTTACCTTGTTCTACCAAATTAGAGCACAGTTATGGCTGCAAGGACCCAGCTGTGCTCACTTAGTCCTCTTTATTTCACATTTTAAGTGAGGTGTGTACAAGGAAAGCCCCATGTCAGTACCCTGTTGTTAGGGCAGATATCACCCATGGCCCCATCTAATCAAACACAACCCTGAACAGAGGGAAGCCTAATTGCATGAAGTGCTTTTATTTCTCCAGACAAACACGAAGCTAATCCATTTCCTGTGGATAAGTATATTTTTTCTCAGTTATTATTGAGTACTTTTTACAAAAAGTAAAATATCTAACGAATGCTAAATATTGGCCAATCGTAGTAAATTTCATTAGTTTGGTCTATACAAGCTTCATGGCAGAATCCTCTTCTCCTTTTGGTTGGGCTATATAGTGCATTTAGAAAAGCAGAGTATTGGCTGCCAGAGTATTACTGGTGGGGGTGCGAGCAGGGAGTTTTAAATGTGTTCAGAAAGGCTCCAGATGAGGTCAGCTGTCAGTGTGCCGGACACTGTACAAACACTTCAAATGTGAACATACTTTTTCCCCAATTCTGTCTTGTTACCACATAAGAACCTTGTTTTTGCCTCCCATACTGTGGTTGTAAGTCCCTAGAATCACAGGATCATACAATTATTTGAATTGGAAGAGACATTTAAGGGCCATCTAGTCCAGCTCTCTTGCAATGGACAGGAACACGTACACCAACATCAGGTTCCTCAGAGCCCCATCCAGCCTGACTTGTGTTAGGCCATGCACCTACAGGATGCATGGCAATATTTTACTACTCAAATACAATAAGAAATACCATTTCAGATAGATTTCATATCACAGAGGGTGGCATGTGACATAGTCTTCCTGTACTTTATAGATTAAAGTACTGGTATTAATGATTCATTTTTCTTGTACCAGAGACTGGTCCCAGAGAAAGTTTACTTGTTGTAATTGTTACATGTTGTCTAAAGTATAAATGTTGATGCTGTTTATTAGTGTCACTAAGAACTTCATTATGGTGCTAAGTCTGAATTCCAAATATCCAGGTGTTGATGCAAAGAATGAGCAGTTAGATGTTTGTGACTTTTGCCTGAGTCATGTTTTAGCAACCAGTGACACACTTATCTCTGAGGAAAAAACAGCTGGTAAGAGCAATGATGGTCAACAGCAATTATGTTCTCAAGATGAAGCCAATGATAGTTTGCGTAACTTTTTTTTGAATTACAAATCTGTTGTCTGAGTAATCCTTCATAATATATAGAATATTTAGTTAGCTAGCACATGGTGATTACCTGCCTCCCACCATTGATAATGAAAAATTGCCAAAATACGGTCCTGACTCCAGTCTTCACCGGCCCACATTCCTCAAGATCACAGACTCAACCAGGGCATGGCTGCCTCCAGTCTTAATGCTTTTAACTAGCTCCTCTGCAGTGGTGAGCACCAAGTCCAGCTTCACCTCTGGTTGATTGGTCTGTCCAATACCTGAACCAGAAAGTTATCATCAGTGGACTCCAGGAACCTCCTGGATTGCTTGTAACACACTGTGTTGTTTTCCCATTAGATATCTGAGTGGTTGCAATTCCCCATCAGGATGAGAGCCTGTGAGCACAACACTTGTTGCAGCTGAAGCACGAAGACCTTGCCAACAGGCTCCCCTTGATCAGGTTGTCTACAGTAGATCCTGATCAACAGCTGTCCTTTATTGGTCCCACCCCTAATCTTAACCCACAGGCTCTCAATCTATTCCTGACTTGTTTCTCAGAGGGAGTTCCTTGCAGTCTATCCAGTTCTTAATACAGAAGGCAACTCTTCCATCCCTCCTACCTTGCCTGCTAATTCTAAAAAGCCTAATGCCCCTCAACAGTATCAGTATAAGGTTGCTACTGTTAACTGCCCACACGTTTGCCTTTGCTGCTTGACTTGCAGGAGAGACTGAGAAACAGCGTAGTAACTCAAACACACAATTTCTTTTTGCACTTTGCTGCCAGGATCCAAAGTCATGCACAGATTTCTACAGAAATTCGTAATTCAGAGTATTTCACCAGCATGCCCCCGCTGCCAGCAGAATGCCTTGACATCGATGGGGACTGGAACACGCTTCCTGTTATTTTTGAAGATAGGTATATGGATTTGCCATGCAAAGGTGAGTGAAACACCCTGAGTACAGCCTCATGAGACAGCTTGAACTGAGGAGGTTGACTTTCTTACCCAAAGTATTTAATCTCACCTACCATGGACTGGCTCTGCTGTGAGCGAGAGCATAATCCCCTACAAAATAGAGCTGAAATCATCTATTTTTTTCTGATATCGAACTTCAGATTATTTACCGTTACTTCATGGTGTTGTTTGTTTGTTTGTTTGTTTGTTTAATTTAACACAGTGTTAAGTTGAAAGAAAGCGCTGGAGGCAAAATCCGGAAAGAAAAACTAACATTTGGACTTTGTGACGGTAACAAGTAGCACAACAAATCTCATACCCAGAGCGACATCTAGTGTTAGGAAAAGTCAGAACAACAATCCTCACAATTTTGTGAAGACCAACACTGTCCACAAAAGGCAATATTGCTTTTTTAAAAAATAATTTCCCCTTTAGTATCTAAATCAGATTTTTCATTAAGAAAATATTAAGTTCTGCAACACTGAAGTACAACCTTGCAGTCTTTGTTTCCTTTCTCTTTTTAATCAACTATTAAGATTAGCAGAGAGGTAGTATATATTATTACCGTCAGTGACCGTGTTCCAGTAAATATGACTTGTTTTTCAAAATTTCCATCCTTCCAGAGCTATCAAACTGCCTAAATTTGACAGTGATAATTACTGATATTCAAATGATTAAACTATGTAATAAGCTGATTCACAAGCAATATCTACACTACATATAATGTGGTACAACAGTTGGAATGTAAAGTGCAAGTTCTTAATGATTTATCAGTGCTAGTAACTAGCAGTTTAGATAGCATCAATAAAATACGCTTCCCTCAGTATAATTCTATCTTTTTTTGGCCTAATTTTAATTCGTTTACTGATTATAATCCAAGGTTAACGAACTCTGGCATTTGCATTTCTAATACATTTCTAATATAGAAATAATTTATATAGCATAAATATACATACTTTTCCAGACCTTACAGTCACTTTTTTTGTTCCTGCATCACATTGTAGTGGTATGCTGTATTCTTGCAGGAGCAACTTCTTCTTTTCTTTTTCTTCCAGATCAGAATTTGGATACTTTCCCAGATTTCGAGGTTCCAGTGAAAACTCAAATTGATATAACAGATGAGAAGGAAAATCTGACATCAAATGATGCCACTGTAGAAATGAAAGGAGACTTTGGGAAAGGTACTTTGCTAATACACACAGACAGGATAAATGGGAATCCCTGCTTATATAGTGATACTGAAGGTGCTGCTTTTGCAGCCAAGGATTTAAACCAGCACTCCACATCTCAGGTATGTACAGCAAACAAAGAAGGCCAAAGGAAACCTGAAAATATTTGTGTTGCAAGTAAGGAAACTATTTCTGTCTCAGTGCTAAGCAATACAGAATGTGCATCAGAGGAGTCTAAAACTGCCGAGGAAGTTTTATTAAAAGACAATAGGCATTCAGTGGGTATTACCTCTGAAGAGAAGAAATGTAGCAATAAGGGTGCCCGCAAAAGTGAGCCTGTGTTGACTGTCAGTGCTCAGATTGAATGTGGGGCATGTGGAACTGATGGCTTGGAAGACAGGACTGAAATACATAAAATGGCTGAATGTGGTCATCCTGAGAATAATTTCAGTTCTGAGCTTGCAATGAATGAATTCACCAGGCTTGAAAGAACAGCAGAACCAGATAGCAAGCCTCTGCCACCTGTTTTGAAAGGTTTGCCCTCCCACAGCTTGGAGGTGAAGTTGTTCACAAAGGAGCAACGAACTGAGGAATGTGAAGAATTTACCCTGATGTCAGGGGTCATAAAGAGATCCTCCTCTATAATATCGGATTCGGGCATTGAGAGTGAGCCAAGTTCAGTGGCATGGTCTGACGCTCGGAGCCGGGCTCTGGAATTGCCCAGTGATCGAGAGATCTTGCACCACTTGGTACGGAGGCATGCCATCCATCGGAATTCCCTGGAGGGCGGGCACACAGAAAGCAATACCAGCCTGCCCAGTGGGATACAAGCGTCTCTCACATCCATTAGCTCGTTGCCCTTTGAGGAAGAAGAGAGAGAAGTGGAGCTTACCAAACTGACCAAATCTGTCTCAGCTCCTCAGATCAGTAGCCCAGAGGAGCCTGCGGAGGAGGTGGACATATCTAAACACATTGAAGCAACCTCAGGAGGTTCAGGAGGATATATAAAAAGCTGCAGGGAATCAGAGAATGGAGATGGACAGTTAATGACAGATTTTTCTGTGTGTCAGATCTCCACTGAAAGTGGGCAAGTAGAACCAAGAGGACTTCCCAAACCCTCTGCCAATGACAGTAATGGTAAGATAGAATTACGAAGGGAGGAGTCAGAGGAAGATTTCTCAGAGACTTACTGTAGTTTGGAACGTGCAAAACCAACTGGATGTAGTACTCTCAGAGATAATGACTGTGAATGCCCATCACTGGAGAGTAATGATGAGTGCAGCTTAAAAATACCAAGGGCTATTAACTACTTGGACAAAAGTATAGATCAGTTTCATTCGTACATTAAAGATCCAAAGGATATATCTAAGCCAGACAGCTTAAAAATAGAACAAGACTTGTACATCAACATGAGAAAAACAGGAGAAGACAGTTTATCACAAAGCATAAAGCTGGTACCAGATATTTGTAATCCTGTTTCAGGTCCTTCAGAGGCTTCAACAGAATTTGCCTCAATGCAAGGAGACTCTAGTTGCTTTCTTGCTGATGAGAGCCTACTGGTATATAAAGAAATGCAGGGGTTACAGGAAATTGAGCTCAACGATTCACCTGCCTCAGCAGATCCTGCTGCAGAATCCTGCCAGGACAAATATCCTCAGGAACTTGACAAAGAAGAGCATAAACTTGTAGCTAATGGCACTGGGTTTCACTCAGTTACAATGGAGGGGGTAACATTGGAAAGCAGAAAGACTGTTGATGTTGTTAACCTCTCCGTCTCTTGCACGGCCACATGTCTTCCCTTTTCTTCTGTGCTCAAAGAGACCCCTGCAATGGTTGGCTTCTCTGCAAAGCAGGTTGCATTTCCCATCACACGCCAACCTCTGGGCTCTTTTGGAGTTGTCTCTTCTCATTCAAATGAGGTGGATGAAGAGGCCAATGAAAGGATGCTGAAGTAAGAATGTCTAATTTTTTAATGAATGTTGTTGTCATCTCATGACACCTTGAAAAAGTTCAGGGCCCTAATATGGAAAGGGGTTGTGACGAGGTGGGGATCAGCCTTTTCTCCCATGAATCAGTGTTAGGACAAGAGGTAATGGCCTCAAATTGTGCCAGGGGAGGTTCAGGTCAGATATTAGGAAGAATTTATTTTCAGAAAGAGTGGTAAGCTATTGGAATAGGTTGCCCAGGGAGTCGGTAAACTCACTGTCCCTGGATTTATTTAAGGAAACGGTTAATGAAATACTTATGGAAATTGTGGGTGTTCCACCCCTTATTCCACATC
>VXAB01010556.1:7966-25743 GCA_013399175.1 Odontophorus gujanensis | reverse complement strand
GAAGGCCTTTGACATGGTACCCCAAAACAGCCTTCTCTCCAAATTGGAAAGATAAAGATTTGATGGGTGGACTGTTGAATGGAAGAAGAACTGTCTGCAGGATCAAATCCAGAGAGTAGTGTTCAATGTCTCCATGTCTGGATGCAGACTGTTGACAAGTGGTGTCCCTCAGAGGTCAGTACTGGGACCAATACCTTTTAGTATCTTCATCAGTGACATCAACAGCTGGACTGAGTGGACTCTCAGCAAGTTTGCTGATGACATCAAGCTGTGGGGTGTGGTCAACAGACCCAAGAGACCTGGAGAACTACATCCAGATATAAAGTCCTCAGTACAGGAGAGACATAAACCTGTTGGAGCCTGTCCAGAGGAGGACCACAAATATGCTCCAAGGGATGGAACAGCTGGAGCTGTTCAACTGGGAGAAGAGAATGCTCCAAGGTGACTTGTTAGCAGCCTTTCTGTATCTAATGGGGGCGAGTATAAGAAAGAGGAGCAGAGACTCTTCAGCAGGGTCTGTTGAGAGAAGACAAAGGAAAATGACTTCAAATTTAAAGAGAGTACATTTATGTTGGATATGATGAAGAAGTCTTACAATGATGGTGGTGAGGCACTGGATTAGGTTGCTCAGTGATATGGTAGATGCCACATCCCTGGAGACTTTCAAGGTCAGTCTGGACAGGAATCTGAACAATCTGATCTAGCTGTGGATGTCCCTGTTTATTGTAGGGGAGTTGAACTAGATATCTTTTAAAGGTCCCTCCCAACTCTAAGGATTCTGTGATTCTATGAATCTTTATCGCACAGGCATAAAGAGGGAATCTTTAGTGGATAAGTTTAATTTCCAGATTAGGTGGAGATTAACCAGGGATTAATTAGTACCTTTTAACTCTGGTGGGTAAATCTCCAGTCAGTACTTTTATAAATAAAGCAGTAAATTAGAGGGTTTTTTTAATGCAGGAATTAAGAAGCGTAATGAACATTTTCATATTAAAATCAGAATAATACCATGTACTGAAATGACACGAGGTAGATCCATAAAACAGTCCTCTACACAGGCATTCAGAGTGCTTCTTCTTAATATGTATGTTCATTTTTGAACACTGCATAAACAGCTGTGGTTAACAACATAACAGTTAACATGGAATCATAGAATCATTGGACAGCTTGAGTTGGAAGGGACCTGAAAGATCATCTAGTTTCAACCCCCCTGCCATGGGCAAGGAGGCCAATCACTTGAACAGGCGACCAAGGAACTCACCAGGTCTAGACTTGCCCCAGGGATGGGGCATTCACAACTTCCCTGGGCAGACAGTTCCAGTGCTTCAAACATGATTAATGGTTTACATCAGATCTTTCAGGGTTTAGTGGGGAAATATCGGTGGTAGGTGGACGGTTGGACTGGATGATCTTGGAGGTCATTTCCAACTTTGGTGACTGTATGATTTGGATCCAAGAGAAAGGATGTCTCAAGAGAGCAGGCAAGCAAACTACACACTCAGAACAGCACGTAGGGTTACAAGTTTTATTGAGTATAAACACACACTCACACACACAGGCATCTATTTTAGATAATCCCAGTAAGCTCCCTAAGCAAGTGCACTATTACTTACTGACACTTAGCAGATGGTGAAACACTGTGGGCAGGGAGAAGGAACGTGCCAGTGATGGATTTGATCAGTAGTACCAGCAAGGTGTCCCCTGCCTCAAAGAGAGCTTTTCCCCTCCCACCACAGCCTCTCTCCTGTTTTTATCCTCTCCAGGGAATGCAGTGCTTTTTCCCACTTGAACACTGTATCTGCATGGCCAACACACAATACAGAGCCCAAGAGGAACACCTGCTTGTTAAACAAGTCTTTGCAAAACAAGATAAACTAATAAGGTCAGCTCTCTCTACAAAACAGTTTGTGTCTGTAGCTGCAAATATCACTTCCCTTAAAACTGTCAGAATACTTTGTTCCATCCCAGGATCTTTCTTTAGTTAGGGACCTTTAGGTCTGTGACAAAACAGGATTAGCAGAATACCCTCTTAATGGCCATACAATTCACGCTACAGCAGCCTAAGTATCGCTTTAATTTTATTATAATAATATAATCTTGTTCTTTAGGGGACAAAAGAGAGAACCATAATGTTCTAGAAAATAAAGTACATTCTGTATTTCGATTCTTAAACTATTTACTTCTAGTAGGAAGATTCTGTAGGGTATATTTTTCCCAGTTAGTGTTTCAAAAACTTTTGGAGGGTAAACATCAAATCACAAAATGAAGATGGAAAAAAAAAAACAACCTGAATATGGTGGAGGAAAGAAGGATTATACNGTTCCAACACTCTGATCATCTCTGTGGCCCTCCACTGGACCCTTTCCAAAAGCTCCACAACTTTCCTGTGTTAAGGGCCCCAGACCTGGGTGCAATACTCCAGATGGGGCCTCAGAAGGGAAGAATAGAAATGGACAATCAGCTCCCTAGCCCTGTTGGACAGCCTTCTTCTGATACAGCCCAGGATACAATTTGGGGTGCATGTACACACTGCTGTCTCAAGTTAATTTTTTCTAAAATCAGGACTCAACAGGGCTACTTTTAGAGGAGCTCTTCTTCTCCAAGTCTGTATACATGTCTGGGATTACCCTGACCCAAGTGCAAAACCTTGCACTCTGCTTTGTGGAACCTCATTAGGTTCACATGGGCTCACCTTTCAAATGTATCAAGATCCCTGTGAATGGCATCCCTTCCCTGCCATATCAATCATACCACTCAGCTTAGTGTCATTAGCCGACTTGCTGAGGGTGCATTTGATCCCAACATTTATACCATTGATAAAAATATTGTATATAAAAATATAAAATATAAAAAAATAGATTAAAAAAATAAAAATATAAGTACCGTTTCCAAGAAGGACTCCTGTAATACAGTGCACATTACTGGCCTCCACCTGGAAATGGAACAATTGACCACAATCTGTGACATTCCAACAAACTCTTCATCCACCAAACAGTCCACCCCTCAAATTCATATCTCTCCAATTTAGAGATAAGGATGTGATGAAGGACCATATCAAAGGTCTTGCACAAGTCCAGGTGGATTATATCATTTGTCTTTTCTTTGTCCACTCCACCACTGAAGGCCACTAGACTGGTATCGTTTACATAGTCAGGCACAACATTCCCTTGGTGAAGCTGTGCTGGCTGTCTCAGATCACCTTCTCATCCCTCATGTGCCTTAACACATATTCCATGTGGATCTGATCTGTTCCATGGCTTCCCAGGCACAGAGGTGAAGCTTACCGGCCTGTAGTTCCTCAGGCCCTCCTTCCTCCCTTTCTTATGAGAGGAATTGAATCCTTTCCCATGTAGTATATAGTTTCTGAAATTAAGGACCTAATAAAGAACAAAGCCAAATTACTTATTAAAGTTATTACAGAAAATCATTGTCTTAGAGGAAACATCTCCAAAGAAATTACAAACAAGCAAATTACCTTGGTAGCACAGGTGTTATCTGCTACCATGGGAACTGTTCTCTGGAGGTAATCTGAAAGACTGAAGAATTGCTTGCCTTCAAATAAGACAAAGTAGAAGAAGAGAGAAAGGGAGATTAGCTTCGTCTTCCTTCACAGGAGATGAGAAAAGGCATTTAAGAAAATGAATGTTGAAGGCTATCATAAATGAAAAAAAAAACAACACATATGGTTTCATAAATATGAGATGATTACTTGTACCAGCAGCTAGAAATGAAGTCCAGAAAATGAATTTTTGTATGTGTTATTCAGTGCATCTTATTTTATTTCCTAAAAATAACAGCTTTTTTGGTTGACTACAGACAAATCACTTTGCGTGCATTTCACAAGAGGAGGCTGTTCATTATTCACAGTATTTCCTACTGTTCAGAGACAAAGACTTTATTCATACATGAGCTAATGGAGGAGAGAATTGACCCATTCAAAAAATACCAAATAACTATGTAATTAGGGAATTATCTTGGAAGCTGAGGCATGTTCATTCAGGTTCCTGTCAGAACAGCTGGAATTTATACCACAATCCCCTTCAATCCTTGGTGCTAAAGTTACCACATCATGAAAATCTGAGCTGTCCAGATCTTCTAGACATATTTTAAGGTATCTGAGTATATTAGAATGGTCTTGTGGGTGAAGAGTATGGGAAAATGCCACATTTAGCTTTCTGGCAACATTTAAGAAACATGGAAACATTTAGGTGAAGTTAGTGGGTAGAAATAAAAGTTCTGACCTTCAAAGAGATAGAGTAGCAGTACCTCAGTTTTGGATTTGAACTGGAATGTATTTGAGGATCAGGCACTTAGCTCTGCCTGTGAATCTAGGCTGATTTAGTTTGATTTCTCACATTCCTCCTCTATCTTGTATGTGTAAATATCAGTATATCATATCATAAGAGGACTAATAAGTATGTGTAAGAATTCAGTAGGTTGTGTGTTGATGAACACTTGTAGAAGTGTTTATAAGAAAATTAAACGTAAGGAGTTAATGCATTTGTTGTGTTGATGACTGCATTTGCTTTTGAGTGCAGAGTAGTCCAACTGCTCTCTTAGGCCTGGGAGCCAGGACCAGTGAGGACTCCCCATGGAGTAGCCAAGACAGGGAGTTACCATCCAGGGGAAAGTCCATGGCATCAGCTGAAGGCACCTCCAGTTTTGCGCATCAAGAACCTTCCCAGGGATTGGCATGGGCTGAGGTCAAGATAGGAGTGTGAGCCAATGATTCAGGGTCAGGATCATGATCATCTTTGAACTACCTTGTTAGCTTCATTGAGCATCCATGATGATTGGTAATTTGGTGCATCAGTAATCAATATTGCCTGCCCAGCCTCCCTACATTATGCAATTGTCAACCAGATTCTGATCTCAATAAGGAAGGTATATATTTTTGTAGACCTGAAGGAAAAAACTGAATCCTAACTCTGTGCTGTTTTACTTATATCTACAGAAGAAAGATTATCATTTTTAGTATGGCTATTGTCATGTCTAATCTCAGTGAAAGACTAATAATGAGCCAAAAGCATTTATTCCAAACGTAACATTTGTATGAAGTATCTTTCTCAATACACATGTGGTGGCATAAAATAAATGTTTCGGTAGCTAGAGACACTTTATACATGGTTTTCAAGAAGGGAAAAGGAGTTTCACATCATATCAGATCAATAGTTATCTATCTGCTATGCAGGCAGGCATACTGAGTGTTCTCTTGAATGCTGAAATGCAGAATCCCATTAATAAAAAAATGAGGTATCAGATGTGAATTTTGAATCCATGCTGCGGTGTTATCTGAAGTTGTATCTTCCTAACATGATTCTTTTTTCTACTTTTCCAGTGAGAAGAATAGACCTCTTCAAGTTATCTGCATTCATTCAGCTAAGGAACTGAAAAGCTGAAAAGGGCATTTGAATATAAGTATCTCAGCTAATACTGTAATGCATTAATTTATTGATCTAAAAGTTTTGTTTGTTCACATAACTTGCTGAAGAAGTTTAAACAGATTAATCAATGAAGACTGATTAAGGCTAATGGCTTTACCCCCTGTGGCCAACATATGAGGTTATTTATGAGATGAGGGAGAAAAGAAAAGGCAATCAGTTTTCACTAAAGAAGATAAGAGAGACTGGATAACTACGTGACAGAACTGGGCTGTGTTACTGCAATATTGTAAAAGCATGAAAGCAAACAGGAGTATTTGGTGTAGAAAGAAAATCACGGACATTTCTAAAAGTGCAGCACACAGTGTTCTGTTAAAGTGTTTACCAAATGTAGTATATGTTTGAGGGAAAAAAGTAATAGTGCCTGAAGTAAACCTAGGGAATCTCGTATTTGTTTCAAAAAGAAAAAATGCCTATGCACATGCATGCACATGAGTTAGAAGTCAATCCTTGAATTCTAATTTGTCTGAGATAATATAAACTGACTCAACAGTCCATACTGGCATCACCGGAAGGATATGTGGGGGATGAATTACTGAAAGCATAGGAATTGTAGGATATACTGCTTAAAATAAGTATGCAAAAGTTAAACATTTAAGGGTTAATGGTAAGATAATAAGCAATTGAGAATGCTTGTCTAATTCATACATATTTTTTGTTTTCTTGTAAATAAAGGAATACCTCTATATACATTTTTGTGAGGAAGAAAAAGAAGAAATTTGTGATCTAACACTTTAGGTGAGGGTTGTTGCTGACTGCTTACGACAAAACAATGCATAGGTAGCATCCTTCTGAACCAGAGAAAATATTTTCTCATACCAAAAAAATTCCACTCAAAAACAGATATAAAGTCCCTATGACATCTTTCAAAGAATTGGTATGAATCAAGTTCCTAAAAGAAATGTATGTCATTCAGAAGGCCTGAGTAAACTCAGGAGAATCATTTAATCATTCTGTGGCAAAGTTGAGAATTCTACCCACAGTCTAGGAAAGTATTGAGCTCTCTGGTTACAAAGGAAAAAGGAGGGGCTATACCTTATAAAGAACTTAAAAGCTATTGATAAAGGACTGGAGGAATATACAGCATTACTGAAGAGGAGAGTTAAAGTATGTATCCCTTGTCATCTTTGTGAATGACCATCACCCAGCTAAGTGGTACCTTCTTGCCTCCTTTTGGTTTTCTATCATGTACATTTTATATTGCCTTTTTAAATGTTCTTTTGTTCTAGGTCAGTGGGAGATAAACTGAGTAAAATTCAGCCCTTTGTGGCTGACCACTTGCAGCCTTCACCCTTGTATTCTAATGTGTTTTCACTCTTCAGGACCATCTGTTTTCAACTCTCAATCAGTTTTGCACTCAGACAGCTCGCTTCTTCAGATCAGATCTGCTAACCTTGTAGATGAGTCTTTTGCGTGTTGTACTGCATTGAAAGTGTTCTTAAAATGGTGGTAAATTATATCCTCTGCTTTTCCCCTGCCAACTCTTTGTATCAGCTCTTCAAAAGATTCTATGAGAATTATTACACAAGCAAAAGCTTTTCTGAGACCACTTTGTGACTATCTTTAATGTAACCTTGCCTCCCTAAGTGCCCTTCAGTTGCATTCCTGATTGTCCTTCTGGTATTTTCTCTGGTAGTGAAACCAGTCATACATTTCTCTGATCCTCCGGTCAGCCTAGTCTTTGCAAAACCATTGCATTTTCTATGTACCTCAAAATGTTTTTGATAAAGGAAACTGAAACGTTACCATCAGTAAAGGATTTCCCTCTGCATTCAGAACTGGGGACTATAAAAGTGTGTAAAAGACACATTTACCTGGAAAAATCCAAAGTTAAGTAAACATTTGCAGAATCCCATAGAATCACAAAATGGTTGATGCTGGACAGGACCTCTGGATGTCATCAGGTCCAACTTCTCTGTTCAAGCGTGAACATCTAGGGCAAGTTGCCCAAGACTATCTCCAGATGGCTTTCAAATATATCAAAGGAGGAGATTTCACATAATCTCTGGGCAGCCTGTGCCAGTGATCGATCATCTGCACAGCACAATGCTTTCCAGTGTTCAGGGGGAACAACCTGTGTTCCAGTTTCTGCCCATTGCTTCTTGTCATGGCACTGGGCACTCCTGAAAGGAGCATGTCTCCATCTGAATTTCCTCTGCTGGTCTTTTACTTCACTTAACAGTGAAACCAGTTTGCAGAAGAATTTGGATTATTTTCTTTCCATTCTTGAAACTTCCTCTGCTATATTTCCCCACACAATAATATCATCAGTATACTGCAGATGTTCAGGAGCTCCACCCTGTTATAGGGTAGCCTGAATCAGTCCGTGGTAAATGGTTGGGCTGTGTTTACATCCCTGGGGTGAACAGTTCCAGGTACACAAAATACCCCTCCAAGTAAAAGTAAACTGTGCTTGTACTCTGCAGCCAAAGGGATGGAAAAGAGCACATTGGCAGTGTCAGTTGTGGCATACCACCTGGATGCCTTTGACTCCAGTTCGTACTGGAGTTCTAGGATGTCTGGTACAGCATCAAATCCAGACTATAAAGTGGGTGTGATTGGATAGCACAGCCAAGACTGGCAATGTGCTTCAAAGTCTTCAAACTAGTACTGAGTGTGGTTTTATTGTGTTGCAGGAGAAAGGTTGTCTTCCTCTCTAGTCTGACTCTGGAAATTTGAGCCATCAGCTTAGTCAATATTGTGATGAAAAGGTCAGAGTTGATGGCTTGTCTGGATTCTGGGAAATCCAGAAGGATCATCCCTTTCCTGTACAAAATGATACTGGACATTACTTCACCTGATAGAGTCTTGATTTTGGGGAATTCACATGCCACCACTCCATGAAATGCTGTTTTGTCTCTGACTGCTACTGTTGACAAGTCTCCTCAACAGTAACATTGTAATCCAGAAAACTGTCATCTTCAGCCTCATATTGGTTCAATAGGTCCTGGCAAACTTGCATCTGGTGTTCTTCTGTTCCTGTATGAGCACTCATGGGACCTGGTACAAACATTGTAACACTCCAGTGTTGCCACCATCATTTCCAATGCAGTAAAGCCAATATTCAGCTCCACATATAGTTCCCTGATTGTAATCTGCTGATTTTTGCAATTGAGTTGATCAAAATGCTCTTCATTTCATGTTGTGACTGCTTTTAGTGTTGTCACTGCTGAAACACACCACCTATATCAGTGTGCTCACATACACTCTTTGGTCTCCATAAAACATTCAGCAAGCATCAGTGAATGTCAATTGGAACCATTTTTTCTGCATGAAGGAATTTGGTGACACATCTTTGTTTCATACATGTTTCCATGTCACACACCATTCTGTCAGACTGCCCCTCTGCTGTCATCTGTCACAGAGCACCAAAATGTAATGGTACATTGACAGGAAAGTTCAACCTCTACTGCTGTATCACTATCTGCCCTGACATTGTGGGCCAACATCATGAAATAGAAGGCATTACATTCGGAGCAGCCCTCATATCTACAGAATCCATTCTTGTTATTTTTCACAGCCCTCGTTAAGTTCAGGTCCCTCTGCATTTTGGCTTTCCTGATCCCATCTCTGCAGTTCTGGTCTGCATCCCTGTATTCTTCCAAGGCTACATAATGCTTGTCAAGTGGTGTCAAATTGTAGAATCTAAGAACAAAATGAAGGACTGTTTCTAAGTGAGCTGCTTGCTACTTTCCCTATCCCAAAACATCTGTTTTACTTTCTGCCATAAAAAGTCTGCCCATGTTTCATTATTTACTTTCCTACACATTGCAACAATAGTTTCCTTCTCTGTTCACATGAAAATTCTTATTTTCTGACTGAAGATTTCCCCTTTTTATTTTCCAAATCTGGAAATCTTTGTGGTACCACCTTAAATAGTTTAATATTAGTCTCCTTTGTCTTACACTGAACCTTACACACTAGTAAGGTGACCTGAATACATACATTATTCAAAGTTAACTGCGTTAATTCCTTATGCAGTATTAAATGTGAATAGGCTGAAATTATTCTAGTACTACTATGCAGTCTATTGTTATTCTTTTTTTTTTATTATTATTATTAGTTACCCTGTATGATAACTCAGCACTTATCAAGAGTTTCCAGATTTTTCTCATCTTCTATGTTTGTAAAGTAAATCACTGTAGTTTGATATACTTTCTTCTCCACTCACTCTTCTATTTAATGCCATGTATAGCCAAATATTGCTTCTGGTTATCATATCGTTGCTATTATTATTTCTATTATTAGTTATAATTTACTAGTTCCAAAAGGCTTTGATCAAGGTCTGAATGTTGTAAAAAAAAATAACACCTGTACAAAGCAGCTTGTAACTGAAAAGCTTACATTCCTAAAATAATCACAGTTTCATAGTAGCTCTATAAAATGGTCTGTTTTTCCAACATTGACCTATTTCCAGTGAGAAGTCAAAATCCATCATTATTTAGTCTGAACTGTGGAGCTGGGGGCATGGTCAGGAGAAGTATGCACAAGTGGACAGTTGAAAGAGTGCTAACATCAATGGTATTTTGTATTTTTCTCATTTTAAGAAAGTACTGTTTGCATACACAGTGCTACATATCCTACAGTAGTAGCAATCACCATTTGAAGATTCCAGTGCAGAAGTGAGAAATGAACAGGACTTCAAATAAAATTCATCTCCATTTCCTATTAACAGTGATTTTTTTATATGAATGTGGCAGCTGAGATGCTTCAGAAATTAAGTTTTAAAGTGCATTGCATGTTTCTCTGCCCATATTTCCTGGATTAAATGAGCTATGATGAGACAGAAGCTAAATACAGCCTTCATAAAATGATTCCTTGCTAAAGAACAAAAGGATGCACTATTCTGCGATAAGTAATTAACTGTGCTTATCAAGATAACATAAAGTATTATTGAAAGAATGCAGTTAGTTTCATATCAGCTACTGACTGCATTCTGAGCCATTTGTTAGTAGAGAAGAACTAAGAAACCACTTCAAGATATATTTCAAGTTAAATGTTTCTATTATTCATTTCTTGGAAATCAGATGTAAAGTAAATCTTTATTAAAATGTTTATGATTTTACCTAAATCTAATTTCTGGGAAAAACAAAACAAAACAAAACAAAACAAAAAACAGAAAGAAAACAAAACTGCAAGAGTTATACTCTCAACTGTATGGGGCACAGAGGACTTGACATATTACCTTCTCGTTTCCTTAACTATTAATTTGTTGGTTTATAATGCTGGTTAGAACTTGCGTGCACTGAGTCACATGCAGAATACAGAGAGCAGATCTTGCTTCTAGACCTGACTATTGCCTTCTCTGTCAATTAAATTCACAATAAATAACATGTAGGCATTCTGAGTAGCAACACAGTACTGATGCTGTCCCAGTTTATTACAGTAAGAATATTTATATTGTCTTACTAAGGAAGTAAATGTGGTGTTACTGCAGTCTGGATCTACCGTAGCTGTAACTGACAGTGGAGGTTATTTTACATTAGATATACCTGACTTCAGTGATATTTCCTTATGTACATTCCTCCATCTTGTAATCTTGGGGAGTACTGTTTGAAAATGAATTTATGATATAATGGTTTATTGTCAATATTTATTAAAATACCAATGCAACATATAATTACCTTTGCTCAGGAAAGTACTGACAAATATTCACCTGTAAAAAACAGGTGTAAGTTATCTCTATATTATATTTACAGTGTGATAGTAGTACTTCAAGGACTGAATATCCACTTATCTTCCCTCAAGGCTTCAGAAAGAGATGATAGTGCTCATCAGCCTCCTGGGCAATGACACTTCTGAAACTTTTCAATACCAAACACAGACAAAATTACTTTGGATCTCACTCTTTCAGTTTGTATGCAGGTTTAAAAGTGACATTATCATTTTAAGGGAGTCAAAAGAAGTATTTCTTCATTATTAAAATGTGTCAGCTCCAATATTATAGTTGTCCTTCAGGCAGACCCTTGTTCTAATGCCATCAACAGAGATGGCAATTTTGGTGATACGCTCTGGGGCAAAGCACTGGGTTTTGTTTCAGCCTTGACCTGAATTTCATAAATTCTCAGCATACTGCATCAACAGAGGAAACCAACTGCGGTATTTGGAAGAAAAATGAAATCAAGAAAAAAAGTTGCAATATCAGTCTGGTTTATAAAATTGTACTTTTTCCTTTATTCAGAAGTATCCAATGATGTTAAAAAAAGTTTTGTAAGATATTTTGTCCAAGTTTAATGAAGTCATTTAAATATCATGAAAATGACTACTTATGTCATGCTCATTCTCTTACTTAAAGATAATTCAGCACACTGAAATCTTCTGCAGAAAATTAATAAGCACTACTTCTTAAAATTCTCTTAATCTGTTTGGATTCTAGAAAATTGCTTTTAATTTGATGTGTGTTTTTACCCTTTTACAAAGCCACTTATTTATACTATTTAGATTTCAGCTTTCATGGTTATAAGTGTTCATTACATTTCTTATTAATTGCTCTCTGTATCAACTATGGAATTATTTTCACCGGTTGCTGAAAGTCCTACTGAGCTTTAAACATGCTAACAGTAAAACAAAGAAAGAAAGAAAGGACTGGACTATCAGTGCTGACCAGATTTGTCTGGATGCTATTGGATTTTTATATATATATTTTCAGAACAGTAACATTCTGAATGCCCAGAAAGACACAAATATGCTGCCTGTCAAGATGTGCTCTTTGTATAAAACTTCTTCCTAATACAATGTTTTAGGTTTATGTGAAGGCTTTAGGTAACAGCACCCAGCTGTGCCCTGTGTCAGAGCAGTGCCCTCCAGCCACATCATGAGGGCTGCTCGAGGGATGGGCCCCTCACTGCAGAGCTGGGGAAGGATGGCTGCTTTGGGAGGCACCCGCAATGGGCACAAGGAGAGATGGAGAGTTATAGACTGACTGCAGTCCCCATTCCTCCCTCCTCATGCCATTCCCTTGAACTGCTCAGGAGGAGGAGGTAGATGTGAGTGGGGAGAAGCAATTTTTAGTTTCCACTGCTCTAATCTCTTATCAAGAGCCAATAAATTACATAAACCTCCCTTACGCTGAGGGATGATGGTAACTGGTGAGATATCTCCCTGGCCTTATCTCAACCCATGAGCCTTGGAAAATGCTGAAAAGCATACATTGTTCCCTTAACCCACTGAGGAGTGAGAAAGCAGTGTAGTGGAGCTGAGCTATGTATCACTGTGAAATCACAACCGAAATTTTCTCTGTATTTAGATTACACGTAGAATAACAAATTTCAAAGGAAAGACTTTTCTCAAGAGAAAAAAATTACAGATTCTTTTTTTCAGTGAGGAACAGTTGGGATCTTAATTATGATCTTCAATCCACCTGTGTTAAGGTGAAAGTTAAACATGACTAATGACATTCAGAAAGGTTGCAATTTCGGATTTGCAAAATAGGTTGGTATATTGCTGTGTTGTACAGGTGTTCTCCAAATACATACAGATGAATACATGCACCTACAAAAGACCTGTGAGAAGGAGAGTTAGAGGAAGAGGAACTTCTTCATGTACTTCTGGATTTTGTTGACAGATCCCTTCTTGTCTCAGAAGCTAGTATGGTAGCCTGAAGTTTTCCATACCTGAATGCTAACTTTGAAAGCCAGAAATATTCAGCTTGTGGTCAAATGAATTCTTCATGTAGATTTAAAGAATGGAATTAGGTATCTTTAGATACCAGCTCTTTTGAAAGCAAACAGTTTTTTGGAAAGCAAGATACATTCGAGTTTCTCTGAATTCTCTATCAGAAAGAAAAGGTATCTCCAAGTTTCTATAACGTATAGTATAAAACATTTAATTAATTGAATGATTGCTTTTCATGATCTTTTCTAAAGCAGTAAATCCAAGGTGGAACTACAAACATTGTATTCTGTCTCCTCTTTGTCCTACTATGTTCAGAGAAATCAGCTGAGCAATCTTAACACCTCTCCATTCTAACCTTCCTCCACTGACAGACAGAAGTTAGGGGAAAAATCTGAATGTCTCAAGAGTCTGGTTCTTCTTTAGAGTAATCAACAAGAGTTTATTTCCAAGACACAATTATTACTTCCCTTGTTTTCAGTCCACCTATTTTTTACGAATTGGTTGAGGTGCTATGTTGTAGAGGACTATTAAAATTTATTTTTAATAAGGATTCTCCTCATATCTGTTCGTAACTGGTTTCTTTTTCTTCAACATAGTTTGATGTTGTATATGATTTAATTCTGCTGTAGTTTCCGCTCCTCTTCCTTTTTTTTTTTTTTTTTTCTGTCACCTTGCTCTGAGCAGAGCACTATTATTCACCTAACACCTCCCAAAATCAAATGTAAAAGAACAGTTGAAAAAAGACTTTGTCACTTGTCAGTCCACTACCTACTTCTAGCCCCTCTTTGCATAATGAAAGGCCGTTACCAGATCTCCCCGGAGCCTTCTCTTCTCCAGGATGAACAGCCTTAGCTCTCTCATCCAACCTCCCAGAGGGAGGTTTCCATCCCTTGGATCATTTTTGTGGTCCTCCACTGGACACAATCCAACAGGCCCACTCCACATGCAGACACAGTTCTCCAGTTGAGTTCTCGCCAGCACAGAACAGAAGGACAGGATCTCTCTTATCCTGCTGGCCAGGCTTGTTTGATGCAGCCCAGCGTACATCTGGCTTTCTGGGCTACAAGGGCAAGTTGCTGGCTCATGTCCAGCTTGCCATCCACTAGTACCCTCAGGTCCTTTTAGGCAGGGTTGTATTTTATCCTTACATCACCCAACTTATACTAGTAGTGAGAGTTGCCACAACCCAGGTGCAGACCTTGCAGTTGGGTTGGTTGAACTTCATAAGGTTCTCCTGGACCCACTGCTTGAGCCTGCCTAGGTCCTTAATGGCGCCCCGCACCTCTGGTGTGTTGAACGCACTCCACAGCTTAGTGTCATCAACACTCAACCCCACTTTTGATGTCACTGATATTAGAGTATTGGTCCCAGTACTGACCTCTGAGGGACATCACTTGTCACCAGTCTGCATCCAGACATGGAGACATTGAACACTACTCTCTGGATTTGATCCTGCAGACAGTTCTTCTTCCATTCAACAGTCCACCCATCAAATCTTTATCTTTCCAATTTGGAGAGAAGGCTGTTTTGGGGTACCATGTCAAAGGCCTTCATGAAGTCCAGATAGATGATATCACTGGATCTTCCCTTGTCCATTGATGCAGTTATGCCATCTTAAAAAGCAAACATGTTAGTCAGTCAGGACCTGCTCTTTGTGAAGTCATCCTGGTTCTCCTGTATAACCTCCCTGTCTTCCATGTACTTTAGCATAGCTTCCAGAAGGATCCATGATTTTTCTGGAGCAGAGGTGAGACTGACAGGTCAGCAATTCCCAAGGTCATCCTTCTTAGAAATGGATATGATGTTGTCTTTTTTCCAGTCACCGGGGACTTCATCTGACTGCCATGACTTTTCAGATATCGAGAGTAGCCTGGTGACTGTCAACCAGTTTCTTCAGGACTCTGGGTTGCATCTCACTGGGACCCATGAGCTTGTAGATGTTTGTGTTCCTCATGCAGTCACAATTTTGTACAGCAGGTGGGCCACTGCTTCCCTTGTTCACACTACCTGAACCATCTGCTAGAGGGTTGAGTGTAGAGCAGTTGCAAGTGAAGACTGAGGCAAAAAGTCTGTTGAATACCTCAGTCCATTTAACTTAGCAATATTGTCCCATACTTCATTTTACTCAGGCTTGCTATCACCCTCTTCCCCCCTTAATACCTAATTTAAAGCCTGTTAATGAGCCCAGACTACTCCTGAGCCATTTTCCTCATTTGACATAGGTGAACCCCATCAGTGGCCATCAGTCCAGGCATTGAGTAGACTATCCTTTGATGGAGAAAGCAGAAATTCCTGTGGTGGCACCATTCTCTTAGCCATGTATTTATCAGGTGGATTTTCCTGGTATTTTTCCAGTATTTCTTGCTGCCAGTGAAGGGATAGAGGAATACATCATCTGTACTCCTGCTCTGTCCACTAACCACCTCAGTCCCTGAAGTCCATTTTGATAGTCCTATGGCTTCTCTCAGCAACTTCATTGCTACTAGCCAGAACTATCAGGAAGGGAACCAGACCAGAGAGTCTCCCCACAATATCCCTGACCTGGGTCTCAGGTAGGCAGCACACTTCCTGTGTCACCTTACTGATGTGCCCTTACCTGTATGCCCATTCCGTTTGCTGTGCTCCCTGTTTGTTTGTTTATTTGTTTGTTTGTTTGTTTGTTTGTTTGTGGCACTCCTTGGAAGCTACTTTTGTAGCTGCAGAGCATGATGCCATTGCTTCTTACTTCACCCCTGCTGCATGAGGGCCACTGCCGAATGAACCCAACGGTGTCTGTCAGTTTCTCGCTAACAGAAATTCAGTTGCCTTGCATAGCCAGTACCTTGCCTCGGTGCAAAATGCAACCACACCAGAGCTGTCTGCCTGTGGAGATGAAGTCTGGGTGATGATCTGGTTGACGGGACAGTTTACTCACAGAAAGCCTGCACATCATGCAAAGTTTGGAGGGTATATTCATGTACCAGATGGTTGTGTTGTGATTCAGAAGAAAGGTACCAGGCTTGAGAAACAGGCAAATAGGAAGCTCATTAAGTTTAGAAGAGGGAAATGCAAAGTTTTGTGTCTGCGATGGAGTAAGCCTAGCTACCAGTATCTGCTGAGAGCCAACCGGCTGAAAGCTGACTCGTGATAGATGGACCAGAGCTCGTAAGGATGAGATGTTCAGATGCTAACAATATCTGGGCCAAGAAGTCTGTGTCTGATTCACAACTCTACTCTTGAAGGTCCTGTGAGAAAAAACAGTGAGGTGAGTTGTTATTTCTGTAGGCCGTGGTGATGTTCACACACAACCCTTCATTCTGGTACAGGAAAGAATTGTAAGAATCAAATGATTAAACTTAAATTCTAAGGTAGTTGAAAATAGTTCATAAATTAAGTTTTTAAAATTTGACACAAAATACATTTATTGATGAGGGCATTGAAAACCCTTTAGGTCATGTGCAAAAAATTGAGCCTACAGACAGCATGAAATAATGTGCTTTTTCATTTTCCTAATAAAAAGTCAAATAAAGAGCAGAGTGGAATTCAGTTTTATCCTGTTTTAATAGATAAGTTATTAACAAAAGAATAATACATTAATTCTTGAATTTTTTTTTCTCAAATGAGATGGATAAGCTGCTCAATAATGAGTTTTAATCAATGAGAATTATAGAGATACTGTTAAAAATACTGAAACTCAGGTATTTATGGAATTGTGCCTGTTTTTCAGAAAAAAAAAAAAACAAACAGGCACAATTCCATAAATATACATATGTATATATATGTAAATGTATGCATAGTATGTGTAGATGCTCTTGAAGCAGAAACATGAAAAATACAGTGCAAGCCATTACCTGGAAACTGTTCGTAGTGACAAATGGATCTTTGTAGCTTTCAGAGATCTGGAATACCTAGTTAATATTTATAATATCTATAACTAGGTGTCTTTATCGCTGTAGCTAAATTAACGCTACCATTTTGTGCCTATCCAATTAGTGAAATGTCGTCAGTTATTTGGTGAACACTATTATTTAAAAATATTTAAGGTAAACATAGGTGAGAAAGATGTGAAGCATGTAATAGTTGAGATTTAAAACACACTTCTTGATGAGGACAATCTTTCGAATACATCTAGTTAGATATTTTGGAACATAATAAAAATATGACCTGTAGATAATACTTTTTCCCTCACCAGTTTATGAAAAAAATTAATAACTGTAAAGAGCACATTTGTTAATCTAACAACACCAGATTAAAAAGCTACCACAGTAAATATAATACTTTGATGATAGATCACAAGAAGATATTCTTACCTTTCTTCCAGAAAATTTGCCCTCTGAAGCAAATTNATAAAATTGAAAAAAAATATATCAAAATGTTACAGATATCCATAGGCTTTTAAAAAGGCTATCAGTAGACACTGAGTATCTGAACATCAAGGTTTGTCTGGCTTGCGGAGCCTTTGCTGTAAAGCTGAAAACACAAAGATCACTGACTATAATAGCAACCTATGATCGGACAGCTTGAGGTGTTTCATTAAAAATTCTTGCATATACTGCATATCTGTGCATGTGTTCTGTGTGTCTTAGTCACTGTATGTTTAAGCTGTGAAAAAAGATGATACTGCATTTACTTAAATGTTGGACTTCTTTGTTATTACTTTGTATGACTGGAGTGTGACCTGGAATTAAAGTAACTTATTTGGAAAAAAAAAAAAAAATGAGAGAGAAAAAAGAAAAAAAAATG
>VXAB01010555.1:194875-205174 GCA_013399175.1 Odontophorus gujanensis | reverse complement strand
CCCTTCTGTTCTTTCTTTTCTTATGGTATGTAATTTAGATGTGAAAAGCATAAGAAGACATATTTAGATATGTTAAATATATATATATATATAAACCTGGTTTCTCACAATGGCTAGGAAACTGATGTTAAAAGAGAACTTAACTTACTCATTATGTGTAACTGGATTAAGTTATGGTAGCACAGAAGGAAATGAGATAAAATAGTTTTGTTATTAAGTTGAAAAGGAAACAGAGAGAAAGCAGCCTAACACATCACAAAACAAACAGACATTTTCATCTCAAGTTGGCAGCCAGCACTGACAAAGCAGTTTTTCTCTGGGAAAAATGCTATTACTATGTGGCACCCAGTAAGAGTAGACATAATAGCAAGGATGCGGCAGCAGCTAACACATGCTTACATGTTTTTCTTTTGTCTATCTGAATGTTAGAGTGTTTATGTGCTCCACATATGAACAAGAAGGCTTTCTTCAGTGGATATTTTCCTTCTTTTTGCTTTTTTTTAACTTATAAATGTAACCAATAATAGGTCTTCATGAAGGATTTGCCTTTAATTAAATAAAAACCATATACGCAGAAAAAAACCCACCTTTATTGTGTCTTGAGAAAATAATAATAATTACAGCTAATTCTTCAGTGATGTGTGCTAAAGAGACAATATTGAAACTTATATAACTGGCAGAAAAAACCAGAGTTGCTTCACTCACACCTGACTTCTGTACATCTCATTTTCTGACTCTGTAACAAAGACACTTCACTTCTAAGACTGTGAAAATGTTTCTAAGTGAGTTATCATTAGAAGATTACACTGTCATCCTCCTCTTACTAAAACCGTATGATTGAGGACAGTGGAATCTTCCTGTACTCTTTTATATAAATGGTAAAAAAAATGGTGCTGAAGACTTATTGCTGTAGAGCTGAATGACATAAAATAAAATTAACGACTAAGACGAATTAAGCTGAAAATGTAAACTGTAGATGCAGACTCACTGAAATGCACACATAAAAATATGAAAAAATATGTCACTGGAAATTACATTAGGAAGTGCCCTACTATCAGTCTTATAGCTAAGACAATTTCATAAGATGATCTTAAACCAGACAAAATATTACTATCAAAAATTAGAAGCTATTTTCTTTCTGTATGAACTAATTCTCAACTAATTCCTCACTGTTATGCAGCTCTGGTTGATCTCTATATAGAATTTTTGAATTTGTATAAGGCAGAGTTTTATAATCTATCTGCCTACTGAAATGTGCTGTACTTGAATGAACTTTGGTAAAGAGAGTCATCAGAAAGGTCTTGCATAGCTCATATGTGTACTTCAAAAATAGAATTTGAAACATGCTGATGTAAATATTTATCTTCTGCTAGCTTCTTGGACAGTCTGTAATAAATAACTCTTTTCCTCATCCACCTGACAGAAGGACTTCATAGTTCACAGAAAGATTATCCCAGCAATGCTTGACAATGTTAATCAAAAGGAAATACTGCAGTAGAAACAGCTGTGATTCAACAGTCATTTCTATGTTAACATTTTTAACTATTTTCCAAAACTACAAGTAAAAATGTAGTTATTACTCGCATTAATACATTTGTTTCACTGTAGCTTTTCAAATTTCACTACTGTTTCACTTTTTCCAGTAACATTTAACATCTCTAACACATATATATAGACACTAGCTCTGAAAAACATGCTTAAAAGGATTTCATTAAATTTAAAATATCTGTGCCCTTTTATAACCTCTCTACAAAATAAGAGGAAAAATAAAGGACTTGTTGCTTTGTTTTCCTCACAGAAAGTTTGCACAAAGATCTATATTGACTATAAGGAGAGCCTACATGGATGAAATGAATACCATAGACGTCTTCATGTCTTCTGCACTTGAAGATAAGTGATATTTTTCTTCCATATGCATTCTAACATTTGCACTGTGTGGCCGAAATGCTCACAAATCAATTGTTAATTCAGAAATTATAGACTCCTAACATCAATGAGGCTCTAATTTTCCATCTTGTAAGACAAGGATAATGACATTGTTTCCTTAACCAAGCATGTCTGTGGAAACACCTGTTTCTTTGGGGCTGTACACACAGCAATTCAGTGGACACGAGACCCAGTCCTGCCCTTTTTGTCAGGGCTTACATGGTGGCTGAAGGGAGCTTGCGATTGTCTACTCGACTCCTCCTGTTGTCCCAGCACAGCAGTTCAGTGGACATCAGACCTAATCCTGCCCTCTTCCTCCAGGCTCACCTGGAGTCCTCAGGAAGCTTGTGACTGTCTGCTGGATTCCTCCTGTTCTCCCAGCACAGCAGTTCAGTAGACTCCAGTTCCAGTACAAGTAGTTTCCTTTTCCTCAGAGCTTGGGAAAGAAGAGGTGAGAGGTCTTGTGAAGGGTGAAGATGAGGTAAGGGAAGGAAGGGAGGTAGGAGCAGCATTCAGAGCAGGGGCTCTCTGGCAGATGGTGACATTTCAACACCAAGATGGAAACTGAGAGCCCCTGGTGTGCTGCCAATGGATATGAGGGCATCTCTGGGCAAACAATATACTATAGCACTTGCCCTACCCCGATGGAGATGGATCCTCCTCCTTCGGTTCTTCCTCCAAAGTTGTATCCACCTCCATGGGCTCAATGTAATCCAAATGCGGATCAAATTCCATGGTTTCAAGTTTGCTGCTCCTTAAGCTTCTTTAGTGTAGGAGGACCCATACTTCTCCATAAAGGTGGGAGGGAAGGAGGGCTCTATCTGATCAGTTCTTGTGTCAGAAGCCCACACAGTGCAAGCTGGTCAGGGACTGGTGTTCTGTTGCCCAGGCCCCCATATTTATAGTGGTTGTCAGGGAGGTGGCTCATGACATCCCATGGTGCTATGACCCTAAGAATGTCCCATGACAACCAAACCATGGCTGTGTTGGGAAAGGGGAGGCTATGCCCTGAGGGTTGCCATAGTTACCACTTAGTGGGATTTTGCAGGGCTCTGTTTTTGAACCAGTTCTCTTTAACATTTTCATTGATTGCTCTAGTTAAGATCTAGAATTTATTATAAGTAAATTTGTGGATGATGCTAAATTGAGAGTAATGCTGAATCCCTTGAGGGTAGAGAGGTCTTGACAACCTTGACAGAGATCTTGACAAATTTGAGGGTGGTTTCCATGTGCATGAAGAAAAGCACAGTGGTTCTGTACCTGAGATGGGGCAGCCCTGGCTCTATGTACAGAATGGGGGACAAGAGCACAGCCCCATGAAGAGAGATCTGCAAGTTCTAGCTAGCTGCAAGTTGAATCTGAGCTGTCACTGTGCCTGGAGCCAAAAGGGCCAACAGTACCCTGGGATACACCAGGGCCAGCGCTGCTGGAGTGTGAGGAAGGGGTTGTCTCAATGCTGTGTCTGGTGTGGCCCCACCTGAAGCACTGGGGACACTATGCACTGTGATTCTATGAATCTTGTGGGTCCCTTCCAACCCAGGATGTTCTGTGATTCTTAGGAGGCAAACCACACCACCTTATGATAGTATTTATTCAAGAAAGGAACTTTCTGAACTCATCACTGCCCTGCGAGGGACAATTACAGTCTGATGTTTAAAATTCCTATGTATCTGTGTAGCCTTTCGAATGTGTGTGGAACTGATAAAAACATACTGTATTTGGCATTCCACAAATTTAGGGTTACTTAGGCAAAGACTTCTATAGTATTGCTCCATATCATGGCTATTCTGGCACTGACAAAGGTGCAGGAAGATTTTTCATAACTAAAGATTAAAACCTATTGTTTCAATTTTTTATAGATCCTAGTAGCACTGGTTATATACTGCACCCTCATTAGATTTGGAGAAAAAAAAAAAAAAAAAAAAAGCATCTTTACTGTGCATTCTCTACCCTAGAAGCCTCTCAGATGGTTTTATGTTTATGGATGTGATTCCATGCCAGGATCTACTTTCACAAAAAGCCCATTGAATTGCTGATCCAATCCAAGCTTTGTATGTGAAATATTCTTGAGTAGTACAGAACATTCTTCTAAGAGGAAGTAAGCTATCCTGACTTACCCAGCCTAGCTTTTCCTCCTACAGCATCACTCACAATTTTGTAGGGATTTATGCTTTTTGTAGGGATTTATGCAGTTTCCTGTTTTCTTCTAAAGCCTTTGTTGCCTTTGTAGGTAATCAAAGCAAATGTAACTGTTCTTATACTATCTATTCATTTATTTTTATTAGCATGTTTTCCACTTTGTTTTCCAAACATACAAAGAAAATATTAAGTAGAATTGGACTCATGACTGCCAACAGACTTCTGTAGACTTTATACTTCTTCTTAGCCTGACACTGAACCATTAATAAGTGCTCTGTGGGTTATATTTTATTTTATAATGTTTGTTTTCCTTTTTAACCCCCCAGCATTGTATTTATTTAGCAGAGATTGTGTTTAATCAACATTTCTCTAGTTTCCTTATGAAAATACCATGTAGAACTGTATCAAATTTGTTATTACAATCAAGACATAGTGCATCCATAGCATTTACTTTATCTACTGAGCTTGTTATCCTGTCAATGAATGAAATGAGGTTAGTTCAGCATGATTTGCTTCTGATGAGCTCATGTTGCCTATTTACAAGTTATTTTTCTTTAGGTGCTTATGAATTATCTGCTTTATTAATTGTTCTTCCAATTTATCAAGTATTGAATTTATACTTACCAGTCTGTGAGGTTTTATCAGATAACATAAAGATCATCTTGAACACACTGTAGACAGGGATTGATAAAACTGCTCTACTGTTTAATAATTTATCTAGATTAAGAGGATTTTCTTCTTTAAAATTTAGGAATGATTTTAGTCAAAGAGTATTTTTTTTACCTATAAGTAATAATGTAATAAAGTAACATCTGTCATAGAAAGGAACACTAAGTTTTATATTCCTGTAATACCTTGACCCCCCTATTCCTTGTCCACAAGGGGATCTGTCTGCATTTCAGTTACTACTTCCTTGCCCTACACTTTTGCTGAAGTTTTCTGCAGCACCTAAGCTATGACCCATGGAAATTACTATCAGACATCAGAGTATTCATCAGGGAAATCACTAATGTTAAATGCTGATAGTCAATAGCAACTTGAGATGAATTGTGCCTTAAAATACTCTACATTGACTATGAAGGGACCCAGAGTGACCTAGTTAGATGAGAACATTTACCTTTGTTCTCTTTCAGAATTTCTAGCCACTCCACTGAAACCTGAATGAACTTTTGCATGGGGAGGTTTCTCTGGTGCAACTCCACAGTGCTAAGCAATCAGGTATGAGACAGAGATTTAGCTTTGCAGCTCTCCTTTTTTCCTTCATTGATTACAGAATACTGAGAATATATATGTGTAATGGATGCACTCCATATTGGCCATCAGATCATCAGAGATCATAAAACCATGACAAGATGTCATGTTGCAGTTTCTACCAGTAATCTATAAAAAATTATTAAAGGGAACTTGGATTATTTCCTTAATTCCACAGTTATTAACTACTTGATGAGAACTCTACGTCCTGATTTAAGCAGCATTTAATAGGCAGAGGTGCAAAAAGGTAAAATATTTCTGAAACAAATTTAATTTCATCTGTTCAAGCTACTAGTGATTTTGTCTTTTAGATTTTAGATTTTCTTATTATAATTACTCAAAACTTTTCCTAACAGAATTATAAGAAATTATTTTGTACTACTGGTAAGATAGAGGAAAGTGAGTGAAATTTTCAGTCCTCCTACTAGATATTTAGCAAGATTAACAAGGCACTGATTCAGTGTGATTAAAGCTGTGTCAATTTCTAAGACGGGAAGATTCATCTGTCAAGGTATATAGGGTGATCACCTTATGAGGACTCTACAATCAATGGAGACATACTGAATCTCTTTAAATGTTATTTGGTTCATGTTAAAGCAGAAGACTAAAATAGGTCAGATGAACAATACCCTGTAAGTACCTCTTGCTCTTCATTGCAGTAATGAGTGCCAGCACAACTAGTACTTACAACCTCTGAAAATTCGAAAAATAAATAAGCATACAGTTTATTTGTATTTGCCTCTCCCAACTTTACTGAAAAGGCAATTTAATTAATTTATTTTTTAATGTTAAGGAATATTTTGTTTAAAGGAACAGTGGGAAGCTGAACTGAAAAGTCCTCAAAACAGGAAGTCCCCATGGCAATATTGGAAGCATTAAAAGTTCATTTTCCTCGTGAAAAGCCTATTTGAGTATTTTTTAAAAATTCTATAATAAGTTTTCCCAACTGAAAATGAAGCTTTTAAGCTTTACTAAAACATTAATGGGAGCTTTCTACTCAGAGATCTGGAGTACAAACTTCAGCTGAAGAGTTTGATTCTCCATGGCTTTGTATGTTAAGCTTTACTTAGAGTTATAAACTTTAGCTGGAAGAGTTTGATTCTCTGTGGCCTTGCATGTTAAACCTCACATACAGTTACACTGAAGTACCTTCACATTTTTCAGGTAGTGCAATTACTTTTCATCTATTCTTCAAAGCCACTTTTCACAGATAAAAAGAAGTGGTTTTAATGTACCTTAGTCTCAGCTGGTTGATGTAATCACTTATTTTTGTGTAAGTTGATGAAAAATATTACCAAAGACAGATGTACCACTGTCTTTAAATTTCTTTGAAAACTTCTTAAGACACTCATTAGGAAACAATGAGATCCTTAATCAGTAAATTTAAATGTTCCTTCACATATACCTCTGATTTCAACAGAAATACACTTTCCCTGAAGATCTGAGGTGTTGATTACTACATATGGACAATCAGCCTTCTGTCAATTTAGATGAATTGAAAAATGGGGCCAGAAAGATGGGAAAAAAAAAAAAAACACATCAGAAACATGATATCATTTGTCAACCCATTCTCACCACTGTCCTGTACTAGAATCCATAGGAGAAAATCATGCTGTCAGCTATTGTTCGTGTTTTTGTGGTTTTGATGCCAGTATTCCACATCAAAACATCAAGCTGGAAGTTAAAAAGAGTTAATGCTGTGGTAGGGAGCAGAAGAGGGGTGGAGCTCCGGACGAGACACCAGCCTCTAGCTCACTGGCAGGTGTCTTTATACCTTGGTTCCCTCTCTCTCTCAGTTTATTCAACCTTGTTAGATTTAATAAAATCACTGTTCCTCCTCAAATTGTTCAGTGATGTTTGTTTGTTTGTTTTGTAGACCCATCTGTTATCTCTTCCTTGTGTCCCTGTCACGGATAATACCGTGACAACTATGTTTATTAGAGTTTTCACATTGTGGTCAATTATCATACAGTGATTTTGTCTAGTTCTGGGCTCCCTGGTACAAAAAAAGACAGAGATCTCCTTGAAAGAGTCCAGTGGAGAGCTACAAAAATAATAAAGGGTGTGGAACATCTCCCTTATGAGGAAAGACCGAGGGACCTGGGTCTGTTCAGCCTTGAAAAAAGAAGACTCAGAGGGGATCTGATCCACGTCTATAAATATCTAAAAGGTGGGAGGTAAAGGAATGAGGCTGGACTCTTCTCAGCAGAATGTGGCATTCGGGCACGGGAAACGGCCACAAACTGAAGCGTAGGAGGCTTCCACACAAATGTATGTGGGAATTTCTTCACAGTGAGAGTGACAGAGTCCTGGCACAGGCTACCCAGAGTGGTGGTAGAGTCTCCTTCTCTGGAGACGTTCCAGACCCGCCTGGACGCCTACCTGTGCAACCTGGGCTAGGGAGCTGCTTTGGCAGGGGGTTGGACTAGATGATCTCTGTAGGTCCCTCTCAACCCCTACAATTCTTTGATTCTGTGATTTTGGAGATGCTTCTAAGGGATCTAAGATAAATGACAGTATAGACCAAGTTCACATATCTTATGCATTAAATACATTCCTAAAGCGACCTCTGTCATCCAGAAATCACTAAAGCTTGAAAACTCCTATTTAGCATTGTTTTGAGTATAGCTTATTTGGTATGTTCTCTCTTCAATCTTAATCCTAGTTACTTATGTGATCTACATGTTGATACATTTTTTTATAGATTCTGAGGCTCTATTTTTGTACTTTCATACCGCATCTATTAATAAAGTGAAATTCAGGCTAGAGGGTATGCTGTGCATATGCTGTGTCTCCTAGAGACACATGGCTCCAGCTGGAGTGTTCCAGACAGTTCTCATGCTCAAAACATAGATGGCAAAGGGTACACAATATTTTGTTTTGGAACTCAAGCATTCACAGTGACTCTACTGTATGGCACTGGTAAAAAAGGTGATTAAATGCACAAATCTATAACTAGACTAGCATCGTGCTGAAAAAAAAAATAAAACAAAACAACCCAAACTTTAACTTGCTGGGTACATAAATGCTTCTTTTGTTTTGAATGATTTCTGCACCTAGCACTGCCGTAGTCAGCTACCCATTTGTGTGGTTGGGATTTCAAGGTAAGGAATGTGTGAGAAAATTATGTGATGTGTGCATCTTGCTCTACGTGGAACAGCAATATCATTTATACAGCTTAAAAAATATAAAAAAATAAAAAATAAAAAGTAAGAGCATGTTAATATACTTAGTATCTTCTAGAAACAGATAATGTAGTGGCTTTTGTTACCAACTATAAAAATGTTGATGCTGGTGTTATTATGACTATTAACTTGATTCCAGGTATTTAATTAACTTAAATAGAAGTGGCAGTATATTTATATAAACTTTTTCCCTTTATATGGCTAAATTGCAACCTAGTATATTTGTTCAGATACAAAAGAGAAATCCATTTTGAGACTGAGATTCATCCCTCAAAAAAGTATTAATTAGACTGTTGGTGACTTTGCTATTAGATGTAGTTTACAAAAAATCAAACACACAAAGACTCCCCTTTGCCAAGACAGCAGCTGTAAACAGAAGGAATATAATGTGTAGGAATTTCTACATAATCTCTTACATATGTTTAACAAAACCTGAAGATTTTTAAAATGAGCTACACCAGGAACATATAATTTATGGAAAAGTTTAGATCTATTCTCTTTTTTCAGTACTCTGCAGCAGAGAAGGAAATAGAAGTACTTTTTCCCTCTAGCTAAGAGTTTAAAACAGCTGAGCAGCCACCAATTGCAGGAATAAGTAAACAGTAAAATCACTGAAGAAGAAGAAAAGTGAAAAATCTTGTGATCCCTATATAGAAAATCTTGACAAACATAATAAGATATAAAGAGAGTTGCTCCTGTTAGTTCAGTGCCTTAAAAATTAGAACTACTGAAGACATTTCCTGTATTTGACTGCTTATTAAAAGCATTGTCTTATTATATTTCATTTGTAGTTGCCTTTTTTCAATTTGCATATTTCATCTTTTTTTTTTCCCTAATGATTTTAATTTGATGTTTTACTTCCTGTTTGTTCCATAGGTTGATGACACATCATCATTTTATCTAGATTTTATTTATAAACAGTACATCAAATATGGATCCTTTATCAAATACATCAATATATGGATCCTTTAGGAAAATATAAGTCATTACACAGGGCAAAGTATCTATATTCCGAAGATTTCTAGGATATAATAATGTATTATGAATGGGTTTAGTTGTACATCCTAATAGTAGAACATCATGTTTTGATTTGTTTTGTTTTGTTTCATTAAACAATGGAGGAAGTATACCTGAAGTACACAAAACCAGTCCCATTTGAAACTGACATTTTTTTTAAACACTGCAGCAGTTCTGTAACATGACAAAGCTATTTTGTAGTGCACCTTAACTTCAAGATGAACTTCTTTGTTAAATTTTAACAACAGAACCAAACTTTGCCTTCAGATGCTCATAGGCCTTTCCCACTGATTTAAGTGGGGAAAAATCATATACATTTTTGAAGACTGTCTTGACCAGAACAAATGAATCTTGATAATTTCTCTTTAGAAATGCATCAGCATGGAGACAATATAGGATATTTTTCAGGGCTTAATAGTAATTTCAGGGATTAACAGTATCGCATCCAGTATAGTTGTGAGGATCACCTCATGTATCTTCCTGTTTTCTTTCTTTTACTCCACTTAATTAGAATATTCTAATAACTTCATCAGAGGAGTTTCAATATAAAATTATAATTTTTTTGAGACCAAAATTCTTCTGGATATAATGGAGAAACCATTAACCAGTGGATGGAATCTACAGGAATAATTTATCATACCAGTTTAAGTGATATTCTTATTTAGAACAAGATGAAAAATTTAATGAAGGAAAGATGACAACAGGATTTCAATTAAAGTGGATTAAAAAAAAATAATAAATAATCAAATACCTTTTACATCTACCTGCAAAATTCTGTGTT